>PVHX01023393.1:0-25841 GCA_004024805.1 Geosciurus inauris
TGGCTCAAGCCTGTAATCCCAGCACTTAGGGAGGCTGAGACAGGAGAATCGCGAGTTCAAAGCCAGCCTCAGCAACGGTGAGGCGCTAAGCAACTCAGTGAGACCCTGTCTCTACATAAAACACAAAATAGGGCTGGGGATATGGCTCAGTGGTCGAGTACCCCTGAGTTCAATCCCCAGTACCCAAAAAAAAAAAAAAAAAAAATATCTGGTAATAGAGAACACAAAGGCAAATAATATAGGACTCCACATGGAAAAACCAGAAACAATGAAAGATCTGACAAAGAGCAGGTGTTGACAAGTGATTATTATTGGATTAAAAAAAATTGAAGGCAGAGAATAGCTGATAAGTTTCAGAATATAATTACATCAGCTTTTTGTGCTATACATTGCTATGTTAGCATAGTTTATTAGCATGATAATTGACTTGAAGATTGAAAACTAAATACTTAGTCTAATAAAATCTAATCAGAAAAAATTACATCATAACTTTTATATTATATCAATATAATATAAAAGTATTGGGTTAAACCAAAATACCAATTGCAATGCAGGCTCTTGAATATTCAAAATTCTTGGGGAATTTTAATAGAAAAGGATTTTTTAGAAAAAGAAAAGATAAATTATATATATTATTTAATCCTTCTAGAAAAATGAAGCACAATTAGGTGAAGAAAATTCACTGAAATGACCAAAACAATCAATGATTGGTGGAGACAACTGACAAAGCTATACAACAAGAATACATAATACCAAAAAAAGGATGATCACTTTATTTCACCAAAGCAAAATTGTGAAAGAAATTTAACAAAAGATGGCAGCTGTTTGGTAATGCAAAATTTATTATATTTTTTCTTTTAAAAAGCCAATTATTTTATCTTGTTTGTCAAAAAGCTTAATGTAAGACTATTATTCCCTATTTCAACATTATCTCAGAAAATGTTTTTGAGCAACTCCAAGGTACTGGGACTTCTTTAATAAAGGAATTTTTAAAATATTGATTTTATTAATTTTATTTGTACTTATATTCACATATTTTTCTTCCCTTTTTGGGGGGGAGGCAACTACCTGTTATTTGTGCCCACTCCCCTCCTCTAAAAATGATTTATTTTGTCTCTACAATTGTTAATAGCTCCTAATTCCCTATATTTGATAAAGAGGTTATTTAAGCTTCAACCATTTGACCATTCTTTGAATTTCATGTTTTGTGTGACTCTCATGTGCTTCTATGTTAATATATTTGTGTGTCTTTTCTTTTATTGAGAAAAAAACGTTTTGCTCTTCTGGAGTATTTAAAGACTATTGAAAGAAATAACATGCTAACAAAATAATTACATTATGTAGCAAATGGTAGAATAGAAGCACAATATTGTAGAGAGCCACCCGTGGGCTGTAATGTGGACTATCAGCGTTGCAGCCAGTGAGGGGATAGGTCTGGCATTGGGAACTCCTGTGGCACCCCTACAGGGTTAGACTGCCTGATGCAGGTGAACTTCCCCCTCAACTCTGCCAAAGATCCCACACAGCCCCAGAGATGGGCTGACCTGCTGTAGCCTCACAGCCCTCTAAGATGGGTGTGACTGCCAAGATGCCAATTAACCTGCTGACTGCAAGACATCACAGAAGCAAGACTCCGCCCTTGAGACCTTATCCCTGCTTTTGATGTACCCCTTTAAATAAACCATGGGAGCCATTTTTCTCTTGTCTTGCCCAGCTCCTGTGTGGGCTAGGATCTATCAGGGGATCCATCCTTTTGAAACTATAATTCTTTCTTTGTCTTTTTTTCTTTACTAATTATTCTAGACTTCAATTTCTTAGGTGGCTTACATCCTCCTTGCAGGAAGAAGAATCCCCCAAAGGAGACATTGGATGTCTCCCCTTATAATATTATAGAGTTCTATGGAAAAAATGAGAAAACAAATATTTTTCTGGTTAGTTCGGGAAAGAATATAAGTTTGAAGTAGCATCTGAGTTAGATATCATTTGTACAAAAGGGAATTTGACATATGGGTAATAATTGTTTTTGAAAATTCAGCCATTATAGTAGAAATTGTGGATTCAGTTTAAAATAGGGAAAAAAGAAATAATGGCAATGAATGCTAAATATAACATGGTATAAGGCATAATGTTTAGAACATAATCAGAGCCCCTATTCATTTGTGCTAACCAGTTACTTTTGGAAAATCTGTCTTTTTCTGATTGTAGCAATTCAGCTTACCATGTGCCAAGCACACCTCCTTTATACCAGATATTCCTCTAGGAGTTAGTCTAATGGTTGAAGAGTCTTGGCTGCCAGGGAACTGGCATCCTAGTGGGGGAGACAAATAACAAATAAAGTTAAATAAAATTAAATTTCCCCAAATAATTGGATGATGAGCAGGAGTGCATTATATGAATGTTACTGCATTCAACTTTATCTGCCAGTATTCTCTGGACAAAACAGAGTCCCTGAAATATTAAGAAAACTTTGATGTGTGTAAGAAGAAATCCATTATTTTTCCAAATATGGAAACTTCAAGGGATTTTTAAGTAAATTGTACTTTCCTTAAATAAAAGAATCTTTGAGTATTTCTTTTACTTATGTAAGTTCCACCACCCACATGTTCCTAGAAAAAAAATGACAACTAGAATGTGAATTTTATGTTAAGAACAACACTATTCTTATAGGTAAAGTATTATGTTCTGTACAATTTTTAGCCAAGTCTGTATCTTTGAATATGGTTGACATTTTGGAAGAATTTAGACTTCACTGAACTGTAAACTGATCTTGTACTTATTGGCTTATATGTATTGGTTTTCAAATAATTGTTCACAAAGCCAAAAATCTACAGGTGTAAGCTTCATATTACAGAAAACATACAGTGAGTTCAGAATTGGACCAGATTTTTTAAATCACTTATATGTGTTATTTAGATGAATGACTTAATTTATTCTGCTTTTGGATTATTGTGTTTCCACCTGTTGGGTTATGTTGGCTAGAGGATGTTTTCACATTCTTTTGGGCCAGCATATAGGATTTTCTTTAAATGACAAGGCACTGTATTCTCCAACCATCTAAAGGAGAAATTTTGTTGGAGTAAAAGGGAAGTAGAATGTAAAAAAAAAGAGATAAGGGACCTCTCTGCATATCATGGAAATTCAACTTTCAACTTACAGCCACATATCTATTAATGTTATCCTCAGCATTTTCTTGTAGCCTTGGTGTGTGTGTATATGTGTGTTTTGAAAAAGAGTCGGCATCATCCTACAAGCTAGACAAGAAGATAAAGGGAATCTGGAGGTGGTTCTAGGCTTGTAGAATCTGAGTATATGCATGTCTTGTAGCTTTATTTACATAACTTTTGATACTGTATTTCTGTGTTCTTATCCCTGGTCTTTGGTGGAATAACAGTAAAATGGTTACTGTTACGATCATCACTATGCACTGGGGAATTATGAGTCAGACCCAATTCCCATTATGGTTGGGATTGCTTTGGAGAGGCCATTCTTACAAGTGCCGCACTAAGTGGCGGTCACCAGGAGAGGCTGACTGTACTGTGCAGAGTGGTTCTCTTTATGATCTGTTATTATCAACATGAATGATAATGAATTAATGAGGAAGCTGAAGTGGAAAATTTGAGGAACGTATTCTTGAGCACTTACAAAACAGCTCCTTTGAGGGCTCTCAGAAATAATTGGAGGATCTTGTGTAAGGGAACTCAATGTCAATTTTTATTTGGGTGCTTCATAAGAATCTAAACTAATTTTATCCCCACTGTCATATGAAGCCAAGATATGTTGGTAACATGAAAGATGAATACAAAGGACTATGTCAATATTGAGAGACCAGCTCAGAAATGGAAAATTAGTGACTCTAGAATGAAGCTACAATAGCTATAAAAGTGGGGGCAAATTCTATCTTCCCAGGCAGTAGAGATGGCATTACTCACTATGGAAACCTACTTTATTTTAAATAAAGGTGACAAACAATGAAATTCCAAAGAAGTAACTATTACTTTGTCTTATTTGCCCCTACATTTCCAACTACTAGCACAACACCCAATACCTGGAGAACTTTTGAAAATGTGAGTAAATAGATTTTCTCATTAAATAAAATGTAAAATTAATCATCTTGGGCCCCATTCACAACGAGATAAATCACAAAGTCCAGAACAGAGCATGCAAGATACTGCGTAATCTGATCTCAATCTACTCTGATAGCCTGATCTGATCCTTCTCTACATAAAATCTGTAGTTAGGTTTACCCTCAGGCTCTTACTCATCATAGATTGCCTCATCTGGGTGCTCTGTTTTTGCTCCGTTCTTCCCTTACTTGGGGCTGCATTTCTCTAAAACCCAATGTTCATCTTTATTTTTTGATCTGATCTCACAATATTTACTAACTGCTCATCCTTTTAATATTTTTTAAGTTCACAAAGATTTAACTAATTATTCCTTCCTTTTCACTATTAAAATACTTTGGACCAGTGTTGGGGATATATTTTGATGGATCCTTTTCTGTATCTACTACATCCATTCTCTTGGCATTAGGCAGAAAAAGTTTTTGCACATTTGTCTACTATAAATTGGGTAAAATCCCTCCATTGCTCAAAATCCTCCAGTGGTTTACCATCATATTTAAAATTCACATCTTCCTCATATCCTTTAAGGTTCCATTTCTCTGGTCTATAGCTGCCTCTTCAAAGTCACCACACTCTAATTTGCTCCCCTCTGGCCATTTTTGCTTCTTGCTTTTCCCCCCACCTGATAAGTCCATGTGGCTTCAGGGTTTTCTCATTTGCTTTTTCCTTTGCCAGAAAATTATCTTTTTCTTTATTTTAAAAAATTACTCATTTTTAAATTTTATTCCTGTTTCTACTCAAAATACCACTTTCTTAGAGCAATATTTTATGGCTTACCTATTCTAAAATATTCCTAACTTATCTAAAACCTTTATTCCTCTTATCAGTCCCACATATGAGCAATCACTTTTACCATATGTTCTATTAATATCAAAAGCTATCTAGTCAAAAATATAATTTCTATATTTTTATATATATTCTAATATAATATTGAATGTATTCTATTCCCTATTATAAGAATATATTCTATATTCTAAAATATTTCTTTAAAAAAGGAAAAAAGAAATTTAAATTGGATTAGAAATAATTTGCTTTATAATATAAACACCCAGGGTGACCTAACCCTCTAACCTGCATGTAGCTATCTTGTTCAAAAAATTGAACTTACAGTATAACCTAGATGAAACTTATCTCTTAGAAAGGAATGGGTTGTGTTTCCTTTTGATCAGTAAGTACTTATAATCATTATTCTTGAGATAACTGCCAGATAGTTCATTTACCAGATAGTCCAATGTCTCTTCAGTGAAGTATACCAGGGTAGGGCAAATGTTCAGCTAGACTGTGTATATGCTTATATTCCAAGCTGTATTCTGAACAGAAAATTTTGTTCTGACCAACTACATACATCCTGATTCTCTTGTGCCCTCAAATTGTGTAAGCTTTACATTTCTAAACTTGGCTTAATCTGAGTCAAAAGGGTCTCTGTCCACAACTTTCTAACCATGAAATTTCTCTATGTATTTAATGCTAATTTTAATTCTTTCAGTGTCCTTAGCTCTTTATTTGATCTGCAAGCAGTATATGCCTGATTTTAGATGAAACCATAAATTTTAAACTCCCTGTTTGTGGTGCACATAGTAGACATCAGGGAATTTGCCTAGTTCTCATCACCCCCAAATCAAAGAGAAAATACTTTTTCAATTTATTCTTACTTCAAAAATTATTTTAAGATTTAGCTGGGCATGATGGCACATGCCTGAAATACCAGCAGCTTGGGTGACTGAGGCAGAAAGATTGCAAATTCAGAGTCAGCGTGAGCAACATAGCAAGGCCCTAAGCATCTTAGCAAGGCCCTGTTTCAAAATAAAAAATAAGAAAAGCTGGGAATGTGTCTGAGTAGTTAAGCACCCCAGGGCTCAATGTCTGGTACAAAAACAAAAATCATTTCAGGTTTTGAAATTGTGCTAAATTTATAAAGCAGATTTGTGGTCACTCCAAAAGGGGCACGGAGGTGGGGCACAAATTATTACCTTATATATGTATAATCATTACTACTGCCACATTTTAATATTTAAGATGGTCTGTCATTAATGGCCATGAAAGATAATACTTCATTTATTTATCTATATTATTTCACATTGTAGCAAGCTTTTGTTATAAGGAAAATTAAAAATATTGTCAGCTTCTGTGTCCATTGGTTTTGCTTTCATCATTGGCTACAATGCACTGGTCTGAAAAGATTCTTGCCAAATAAAGCATAAAATAAGCAAAGCTAAAGAAGGGATACCTATGCTACCTATTGCCTATGGGAGTTGGCACCCTTCATTACCTCCTTCTATTTTCACTCTCTTAAAGTTCTAATGAAATCTAGTTTTTTCCAAGGACATGTAGTACTGGACATTATGGAAATAAATGAGCATAATAAAGAGAATAATAAAATTGAAATAGCATTAGTGTTGATCTACTCCCAATTTCCTGATATTTTCTTTATGTTTTCAAGCAGAGCATAGAGTAGTTCATACCAGTTCTATTTCCTTCAAACAAGTGACTTGCTGAATTTCCTGAGGGCAATAAGTTCGCATTCTTGAAATAGTTTTACATTTCATAAAAAATTCAAATGGAAGAAAAAATGTCTTAGTATTTTTTCCATAGATACAATGTCTCCTGTTGAGGTTATGGTCAGAATTCACTTGGTTCTGCGGCTTTGATAAAGAAGTAAATTTCATCATTCTCTGGTTTTCTGTTTTTATCACTGTTCATCCAAAAGGCTATACCAAAGGCTGACTATTAGAGAAGATGAAGAGCATCAGAGAGAAGGAGGAGGACAGGGTAAAAGAAGGTAACGGGATAAATATGATCAAAATGTATTATATGCATGTACAAATTTGCCACAATGAAGCCTGTTTTTCTGTATTATTAAAACGTATGAATAAAAAAATTGAAAAGTTCAAGTTGAAATCTTCCAAAATCTTGAAGGAGAAAAAATAAAAAGCTATTCCAGGCAAAGCAGTTTATCAACTGACATGAAATTTGTTGTCTTCATCAGATTTAGCACTATAAATCATTTGTTAAGTTATTTTGTCCAGAAATCACAACAAGATTTGAAGTTATATTCTATTACAGAGAGATTCACTGGCTTAATGGATAAAATGCCTTTGTACTTTGTTTTTTGGTTTTTGGTGGTACTAAGGATTGAACCCAGGGACTTGTGCATGCTACGTAAGCAATCTACCAACTGAGCTATTTTCCAAGCCCAAAACTTTAGATTACATTTCAAGCAAAAAAAGTCTTATTGAAAAAAATTTTAGGTAAAATTTAATGGAAAGATGTCCATCTGAGATCAATATTTGACTTTTCTTTTTAAATCTGAAGTACAGATTGGTGCAATGTACTGTTATTTTCATACATGTATACATCATGAATCAATCTTGTAAAATATTTTGGTAGTATGAAATACCTAAATTTTTTTTAGTTAAGTTTTTTAATGTCACTACTGGGCAAGCAATATTTCCTTTTGGACCAAACTTTCATACCAAATAACAGTACTGGACCCAGATGAATACACAAACTTGGTAATAAAGGGAAATGTTTTTGTAACCTAGTTAAATGTTTTTATTTCACAGACATTACATGGTTTATTCTTTTTTATTGTAAGTTACTTTGTTTTGCTACATGGAAATACAGTTATTAAGTTATAGTTTGATAAATCATGACAAATGCAGAAACCTATATAACCACCTCTGAAAAGAAATCCACCTATGCACTCTCATAATCAAGTGCCCTACAAAAATATTTTCTGATATCTATCATTGTAAAGTATCTTTTTCCTGTTTTGAATTTAGTACAAATGGAATTATATGCTATGTGCTCATTTGTGTCTGGCTTAATTTGCCCAGCATAATGAATTGGGGTATTTATTCAAGTTGATGTGTACCACACTATTTATTCTCTTACATTGATAAATAGTGTGACAAACTTGAAATTCTCCACATAACTAATATTCCTAATTCCTCTTACCTATTCTGTGGGCTATTATAATTTTATATTTGATTAATTAATTAATTACTGCAGATTGAATCCAATATCTTGTACATGCTAGACAAGTTTTTCCACCACTGAGATATTCCCTAGCCCTACTTTATTTATTTTTATATGTGGTACAAACATGATATATTCTTGACTATTTTTTCATTAAATAGTCAGTTACCTTTTAGGCCAATTAAGAACAATAAAATATCAGCCAGCTTACACAACCTGTAACCTCAGCAGCTCGGGAGACTAAGGCAGGATTATCACAAATTCAAAGCTAGCCTTAGTAACATAGTAAGACCCTGTCTCAAAATTAAAAAATTAGAAAAAAAAAAGAGCTGGGGATGTGGTTCAGTGGCTAAGTACTTCTGCGTTCATTCCTGAAACAAAGAAAAAAATAAAATAAAATATCAAATTTTTAAAAATTACTTTCATATCTTATCAGTTTTAGTATTTTTATAACAGAACCTAGTTTTGATTAATAATTAATTTTAGCCTGACATTTTTTTTCTTTTCTGTAGTTTATGTATTTTGGCAATGAATTCCTATTTTTGTTTTTAACTTTAAAAAGCGATTGATATTCCTTTGTTTTTGAACAATATTTTTGCTTAATAGACTTTATGGTTTATTTTCTCTTTAAACATTTTAAAGATGTTATTCTGTTATCTTCTAACATACATAATTTCTTATGAGAAGTCTTCCATATTTCTTATCGTTGTTTATCTAGGTGAAAATTGCCTTTTTTTCCTCTATGTGCCCTAAACATTTGCTTCTTATTAGTGTCTTTTAGCAATTTGAATATGATGTGCTTTAAGTATGGGTTTTGTTTGTTTTATTTTTATTTTTTTATTTATCTATCTAAATTAGGATTTTAACTTATTCTTTATTATAATCACTTTAGTTTCCCCATCTGAACTGGATTCCGTTGATTATTTTGATTTTTAATAGTGGGTTGTATCTTCCTTATTTGTCCATGGATAGTCAGTTGTTTCTTCCTTTTGTTATGTGTTTCCTAATATTTAAAATTAAAAAAAATATTTTTTTTTCCAGAAGTAAGCAGGCTTCTCTTTCTGCTGTGTCTGAAGTATGCTGAGCTTGACTCTAGTTAGGAGTTTAGTTGGGCTTGGGTTTTACTGTTTTGTTTGGTTTGAAGTTTATTGCTCCTGTTACTATCCTCAGGGTACCAGAAGCTTAAATTCATCTAGTGTTACTTTATGCTTAGGGTAGGAATAGATTGCTAGAGTGCCTTTCTCAATGTTCCTGTTCCACTCTCAGTTTAATTGTGTCCTCTAAGCCTATGCCTCAAGATGGGTTTTTCTACCTGCTCTTTTCCATATCCCTGTGGTAGACTGTTGTTACTTGTTACTGAATGCTTATTAATTTGTTGGTATTTTAGTTAACTTTTCATCCCTGTGAACAAAAGTCCTGATAAGAACAATTAATTAGCAAACAATTACTAAGAACAATTAATCAGTGGATTAATCCACTGATCACATTACAACTCTATAATCATTTCATCTCTTATCATCCTTGTATTGTCCCACACATGACCTTTGGGGACACTTTTATCTTAACTATAACAGGTGGGGATTAAGGCATTTTCTCTGTTATCACAATTCAGCCTATTTGAGGCAAGCTCTATAATCCTGGATATTGGTTTGAGATATTTTCAGTGATTTTTCTTCTTATACAGTAATAGGGCATATTTAAGGGTCTCAGCCTAGAATTTTTTTTTTTTTAACCAGGGATTGAACTCAGGGTCACTCTGCCACTGAGCCACATCCTCAGCCCTATTTTGTATTTTATTCAGAGATAGGGTCTCACTGAGTTGTGAAGTGCCTTGCTTTTCCTGAGGCTGGCTTTGAACTCGTGATCCTCCTGCCTCAGCCTCCCGAGCTGCTGGTATTACAGGCATGAACCACTGTACCCGGCATACAATGGTTTTTAATCAAGCCCAAGAGTAGAGAATTTTTTCTTTTCTACTACCCATAATGGGCTTTCCCTGATTCCTGACGGTGACAGGAGGACTTTGTGGCTTTCCTATGATGGTAGCTACCACCTCCTCTCAAGCCTGGAGGTGAGTGCCCCATTCTCCTGTCCTTTCCTCCATCGTTCCCATAAACATTTGATGAGATCCACAGAAAAAAGCTTTTGAGGGTGCAAAGTTTCGTATTAACTCAAATTTAGTCATCAACAACTAATTAAACATTGCCACTGAGTCTTCTTACCAGGTTATATGGCAAGTCCATTTTTCTTCAGTGGTCTGTCTCAGGTAAGCCAGTATTTGCATCTCATTTCTCTTTGGTGGTGTCTATGTGTCTTCATATTTCAGGCTTGTTAGGTGGCTAGTGGTTTCTGTTTTCAAGTGGAAATTTTTAAAATTATGATTTTTATCAATTATTTGGCTTTTTCTTGTTGTTAGTTTGGGGTTAAGCTTCTTCCAAATTTATACTCCCAAGCAGAAGCTGAGAGTTCTCCTTCATTTTGAAAGTTTTTTGTTTTTTTCTTTTGGATAAGGAATTTGGGATGGCAACTTTTTTTTGAAATATTATTCCTTTCCCTTCTATCTTACATAATTTTTATGAGAATTCTATGGTTCTTTTCCTTGCTCTCCTGCATGTATTCTCCCCAAATCCCCCAAAGTTGTTTTTAATTTTTTTCTCTTTTATGCTTTTTAGTATTTTATTTTACGATGTACCCTGGCATGGTTTTTTTTATATTCATACTGTTTGTCATGTGTTATTATTCCTGGGTCTATGAATCTAGTTTCCATTAAATTTGGAAAACTTTTAGTCATTATTATTTCAGTTTGTTTTTCGGATTTGTCTCTTTCTGGTATGCCAGTTGCACTGAAACTAAACAGCTTGACTTTGTTCCATAAGTCCCTTAGTTTCTGTGTATGTTTTCATTTCTTTCCCTCTGTGTGCTTTATTTTTTTATAATTTTTATTGCAATGTCACAGTGCTTATTGATTTTTTCCTCTACTGTACCAGCTGCTGTTAATCCCATTTGAGCATTTTTGAGTAGATATTTGCTTCTCATTTTTAGAAATTTGTGTCTTCTATTGCCTCGTTATTTTCATGGTTTTCTTTACAACCTTGATATATGTTTGTGATAGCTGTGTTGAGTAAGTTCTCTGTCTTAACCTTATCTGTCATTTCTGTATCTGTCACCTAATTTTTCCACAGACAAATAAGTTAATTTTTCTGCTTTCACATATATGTCCTGAAAGCAAATGAAAGGGAATACAAAAAGAAAAAGAAATGGAGACAGACCTCAATAGATCAACGATGCTTTATTAAGCAATGGAAGGGCACATTTTCAAGGGGAAAATGGTGATGGGATACAACAAGGGTCTGAGTTTTATAGGGTTTCGGAGGACCAAATTGGTAGTGTGCTCATTTAGGCAGGGCAGGAAGGCAGGTAAGGAAACAGTTTTAGATAAGGGAAGTTCCCTGGGGCCTATTTTTAATATCCTTCATGTGCTAATTTTGAATTAGAGACTGAATATTGATGAGTGCTCAGTTTGGGTTTATTCCTCTTAAGATTTTGCAGTTTTTGCTAGAAAGTGGTTAAACTGAAGAGTGCTTTGAGTTTTTTCCCACAGCTTATTTCTAAGCATGTTATAGAGGTCGGAGAGTAGCACTTATTTACAGCTACTTTATCCTTTCTGTGAGGGCATAATCCTGTAGTGCCTAATCCTGTAGTGCCTACTATACACTCTGGCTCCCCAGCAAGGCTTTTGGAAACCAGAATTTGAACATTCTCATACCTCTGTTAGCTCCAAAGTTTATTCTTACAACTCCTTGCTGTGTGATTCATTTCACACATATTTGTCTTACTTTTAGCAACAAACTCAAGGAAACTCTCATGGAAATTTCTGAAACAATTCATATCTATATCTTCCTGTCTGATACTCTGTCCCACAAATTCCAGCTGACTCTAGCTCCCTTGACTACATTTTTTTGCCTTCTCAATTCAACAGGATTTCTGTTAATCTCTTGGGGTCTTCTTCCTTATACCACCATCTGGAATGCTCCTTCAGGCAGGAAAATGTGTCAATGGCAGGGTTTATATTTCTTTACCCTGTCTGTTGATCACTTCCTACTGTCCAGTGTGTGAAAATGATTTTTAGGAATTTTTTTCCAGTTTCTAATTTATGGTGAGAAGGCAACTGTGGTCCTAGTTAATTATGACTGGGAGCTGTTTTGGGTTGATTTGTTTGTGCATATGGAGCTTTTCTGGATTTCTGTTCATTTCATTAGCTCACCTGTAATTAAAGGCTCAGATGATTTTTCCTTATTCTTAAACCATCTCTGTGCCAGCCTCTGCCCTACCCAGATCAAGCATTCATCAAGTACATATGGCTATTTATATTTAAACTCATCAAAATTAAGCTCAATTAAAACTCAGCTTTTCATACTGTGCTCAGTAGGCACATATGTCTACTGGCTATCCTACTGGACTATATGAATCTAAAATATTTCTCTCATTGAAGAAAATCCTGTTGAACAGTGTTAGCCTCAAAATCTACATCCTCTGCTAGGAGGCTGTATACATATACAGAATCTCTGACTTTATACATAAGGTTATATTGCTGTAGTCAAACAATAAGCACAGAAATTGATAATTTCATGTTAAGAATAAAATAAAATTGGACCAAAGGAATGAAAGATAAATTTTTAGGTCAGGGTTAGGAATGACTATTTTGCCCAGAATGATTAAGAAAGCTTCTTTGAGGAAATGGCACTTTATTTATGGATCGCAACCGTGCTACAACCAAAAGTAAGAGCATGTAAATAAGAAAGAACAGAAAATACAAATTTTGTGAATTTTTAAAGGTTATCCTCAGACAGAAAAAAAGGAGTATGTCTGGAGCATATGGCCTTTTGAGGAGAGTGTTGAGAGATGAGGTTCAAGGAATGGAAAGTGGCAAAATTATATGAAGTCACTATGGTTCAAAACCCAAGTTGTCTCGTTCAACACCTATTCTAATCCTACTTTGATTTTCTGTATAATGAACCTAGTGAAAATATATTATGTAGACTCCTCCAACTAGGCTGTCATATGTGGTCTAAATTCTACTTTGTAGATATGAATCAGAAATGAGCAACTGGAAGTGGTAACACACACTGGAAGGCTGTATCTTCAGGCAAGTAGAAAAGCAGGAGGCGCTTGTTTTCTTGTGGCAGCTATTACATACATAATTTTTGTGAGGAGAACCTGTCAGGAATAACCAAATTAGCAAGAAAGAAAATTTTAACCTCAGAATTACATTATTTTTAGTCATGTTTAAATGATCTTATAATGTCACAAAAGTTTTTTTTAAACACTTGGGCATTAATTCTCTGCTGTCCTGATCCTCCACTGTAGCAGGACATTTTCCCTGGCTCTTTTGGTCCATGGTTATTTCTGTAACCCTCCTGTTTAGTATATTTGAATAATGTTTTGTTCCATCAGATTATATAGATTATGTTTGAAAATTAGAATTGAGTGCATTGTGGGAGTTTTGAAGTTGTGGAATGACAACTTCAACCACAAATCCTCTTCTCAAAAAGCAAGTGATAAAAAGGAGAAAAGACAAAAATTACCAAATCAGGAATGAATAGGGAGCATCACTACTGACCCTACAGAAATGAAAAGCATAAGGAAATACTATAAAACTTTGTTCCAATAGGCATCTTTGATGAACTAAGGAAATTCCTAGGAAGACACAATTGTCAAAATTGACTAAGAAAATAGAGTACAATTTGAATATATCCATAACAAAAAAAGAGTTGAATTAGTAATTTAGAGCCTTCCTGCAAAGAAAATCTAGGCCTAGATACCTTCATTGATAAATTCTAGCACATATTTACAGAAGAAATACCAAACTTTCACAAACTTTTGCAGGAAATAGTGGGAAAAGGAAAACTTATTTAATAATAGAGTAAAGAAATCTGACAAAGAAATGATTCAAATTATTTCTCAGTCTGATTTTGAGAATTCCCTGGGATAGTGGTAATTAATGGAGGTGTGAAAATTGAGATGTTCTAGTGACCATTTTTCTCATTACCTTACTTCTCCTCTGCCTATTATCATTTTATTGTTTGCAATACACAATAGCTGGCTGGATTTCTGTCTAAACTGTTTTTCTTGTCTTCTGAACAATTGACTTCCACTACAACAGCCAGCAGAATATTGCCCTCCTCTAGATTCATCACTCTTCATTCTCTCTCCACCGTCCACCCTCTCTCTCATATTTCCTTTTATATGGTTGGTTGCTTTAGTAAATATTCCCGCAGCAGTGTTATGAAGTCTTTGCGGACAGACCTTCCTACTTCCAGAGTGATAGATGACATATCTGCTTTTGCTAGCATATTATTCAGTCAGATCTCCTTGACCACCTTATTCCAGGGGCCAGTTATTTTTCACTTCAATTTGAATTCCATGGAATGCACATCTCTGTAAATAGATCTGTACATGATGGAAGCCAATACTAAGACCATGTCTTTGTTTCTCACACTACTTGTAGAACGAAATACATTGAGATGTGGAAGAGTGTGTTTTCTCCCAGTACAGCACTGATGGTTGGCTTCTGCAGCACCTCAAATTCCTGTAGAGGGCAGTATTGCTTGATTCCAAAATCAATCTGACAGTCATGCGTCTTTGCAAAATATTTGTAATTGTTAGGGTGAAAATCTTCCAGAAGTATCCTTGGATATGAAAATCAATCAATACAGTGTGTGTTTAGAAAAACTTGTGTGACACTATAAGATCATGAAACATGACTAAAAATAATGTAATTCTGAGGTTAAAGTTTTATTTCTTGCTAATTTGGTTATACCTACCAGGTTCTCCTCACAAAATCAAACACTCAGTCAATGATTCCTACAGACCTTCATTCCAGATAATGCATACTTGTCTTTCATATTTTCACAGATTCCTATTCTGTCCAGAAAATGTTTACTTATTCTTTGTATTTCATAACTTTATGGTTCTGAGGGAGACTTCACGACCTCCTATTCATGGAACACCGCTTACTCATGCCCAAAAATAATGAATGAATCTTAATGGAAAATGAAGGACATAGATATGAAAGAGGTGTTCCTGAGAAAGAAGAAGGCATTGTATTTTTCCTTTTTAAAACTGCAGGCATATACACTTCAGGAAACAAATGGGATATTCCTGAGATGAGCACTTGAGACTAAGGTTAAACATTGATGAGGTTTGGTACTACTATGGACAAAACAACAGATAAATTAGGTAGTAAAATCTTTTACATTGTTTCCAAATATAAATATGAAGAACATTTTCATGTACTTTGTGTGGTGATCTTAAATGGGAGAAATTCTTGAGTGAAAAGGAAATCTATTTTAATTCTTGTTAGTATTTATTTTAAAATATTACATCTATTATGGAAGTGCTATGTATGACAATAAAAGCATACTCCAATTCCAGAACCTCACATAGTAAATTGTACTGTTCTTAGCACATTGCTTCCATGCACTTTTTCTCTCTCTCTGATTCTGGGGATTGAACACAGGACTTCAAATATGATAAGTGAGTGCTCTACCACTGAGCTATTCCCCCATCCCCCAGAACACTCTTTAATAAATATTTATTCAATTGAGTAGACCTAAAGGTTTGATTGCTTAATAAATGAAGTTATTGCATAAAATTTGGATTTACTTCAGGAAAGTGAAGCAATTGTTTGGATCGTTATTTGTTTGGAGCAAGCATGAGTTCTGACAAGCAGATGCCTAGACAGCCCAAATATCAGGATAAAATTCATTGGGTAATTGTTCAAGTTTTAAATTTTCCTTTAAAATGATTGAGAAACACTTATCAATTGGCGTGTGATTAAAAATAGGTTTATATAAAAAGTCATTTTTCCTTCTTCTGACAATAGCATCTGTCCAAAATAACTCTAATATATACTATGGGAGAACTGCCAGAACTGGAGCCAATTTTTATGCCATTTAATGAAGTTACCAAAAAATAACCTTATATTTAAGAAATAAAGCTGGTTCTCAATATTTTTCTTATAAATTTTATGAGTTGTAGTGCTTTGAAAGACTAAATAATGTTAGTTTTAATATTATAAAACAAAACCATTCTTTTATTTCCTGTTTAATTCACATTCATTTTCAGGCTTACCTCTTATTTTCACTAAATGAGTCACATATGCTAAATATTAAAATTCTGCGTATAAGAAACATACAATGTTATATTTTACCACTGAAGAACAAATTATATTAACATGATTGGAATCAGGCTGGATTCATATATTCATTTATATAATCCTTGCTTTAGCATATGTTGACTAAATCAGTCCTATGTGTGGATCTCTGTTCTAAGTGCTATGCTCTGACTTCAGCATTCTGTGGCTGGTGAGTGGGTTACAGTTTTAGCAACCAAGTACATAGTAAAGAAGATAATTCAAATAAATTTAAAGCAAGATGATTTCTTTCATTTTACATTTATCTACAGGAGGTATCAAAGGACCTCAGGAGGAAGAAAAAATCACTTCCATCTTAATATATTTTGAAAACATTCAAAAAGTGAGCAAATTTGAGATTGAATTTATAAGAAGTAAGATTTTTTCAGATAGCAATGGAAGAAGGGTGTGTTGTTTGGGGAGAATAGAAAGAGCTAAAATAGAAATGGCACATAATAATATTAATGGTAATTTATTTGCTCTGTGTCATGTAATTCATATTCATCATCTCATGTAATTCTCACAATGACCTTATATTCTCATTCTGTAATTGGGGAAACTCAAGATCAGAGATACTGAGTAATTTGCTAAAGGTCACACAGCTCCCAGGTATCAAAGGCTGAATTCATTTCTTACCCACATAGACATGTGGTTACTGGATCAGAGTTTGTACTGACAATAGATTGAATTTAAGAATAGAAAATAACTATGGAGAAGCCTCTAAGTGAATGAGTACATCTGCCAGTAGCTAAGTAATGTCTTGTTTCAATGACAGACATGATATTTACAGTGAAACTGACCTTTTTTTTTGTATTTAAGATTCAATACAGGATTCCACTTACTATAGAAGAATATGAAATTGATTCATGATATTTGACCTTCTTATTACTTTCAAGGTAAGATTTAAAAAACCTCTGAAACTGACAATGAGCATATTACAACTGGTGACTAAATGGGAACACTAGGAAAAGCATTAACACCAAAGTTTAGATTTTTTGAAATTGAATTTAATGTCTGGCTGCTTTAGTTCAAGTTTTCAATACAATTTTTCATTTGAAGAAAATGAGTTTACATCAATAATAAAAAGTATGTCCTTGGGGCTGGGAATATGGCGCAGTGGTAGCGTGCTCGCCCAGAAAGCGTGAGGCACTGGGTTCGATCCTCAGCACCACATAAAAATAAAATAAAGATATTCTGTACACCTACAACTAAAAAATAAATATTAAAAAAAAGTATGTCATGAAAATTATGCATAGAATATCCCTATAAAATTGGATTTTCCAAGTCACTTAAACTAGAGCTATGCTAGCTGTAGGAAGACTTTTCCCCATAAAAATATGTAAACTACAGACTCATGTTAATTGGAGTTGTGTATATTTCAGTTGGTTTTGAATTAATTTAGAAGGTAAAACATAAGAGTCTATGGTCAAAACTCTGAATATAAATACCATTGGGACTGTAGTAATGTCAAAATATGGAGACCTCCAATCCAGGAATGGGGTGAAGGGGAAACTAGCTGTGATTGAGGATTAAAGCAGCAAAAGAAATTCATAGCTTCACCCTGACTCACATTTTCTACACCTAAAGTTTTCATCTATCTCATATGTACACTGATATTAATGAATAATCTTTATATTTTATTGATAGGTACAAATTAAAATAAATTATTTTTGTCAGCCAAAGATAGTACCAATGAACACTCTAAAATTTACTTTCTTATCACACACAAAAGTCCTACAATTTGATTGTCATCATTTTGTCTCTTTCTAAAGACACTGTGATGAAATCCCATTTTGGGTGATGAAATTCATTGCAGTAATGGCAAGTACTCTTTGCTCTTTTGGAGATAAATGGTAGGTTGACAAGATTTACACATTCCCTGCAGAAGAAAAAAGATAGAAATGAAAGGAGGAATTTAAGAAGTTCAGCATAACTATCTTTGAGTTTACAATTTGCTTGGAAAATTAATTTCTTACTTCATTTGATTTAACTAGGAACATTTCAGTAGAACTCAATTTTAATAAAATGGTTTTATAAGATAAAAATCTGACATGTACTATCTAAAGGTGTTTTTTAAAGGTGATTTGAGCAATATTTTCTTGAATCAAAAAATGTTATTAAAGATAATTTAGCAATTATTGTTTTAATAAAATTAAAACTGAAGTTGCACCAACGATAGTTCTAATGGCTTAAAGAAGTTGCAGTTATTTTTGTTGGATATGCATATATTTTATTTGGCATAAATAATTATGTTTGCACCTAGGATTGAATCATTATAATGCAGGTACCTCTTTAAACCAATGCCACACTTTTCTAATTCAGTCAATTGATATTTAAGCAACGTAAACTTTGTAGGACAAGCATGGTGCACTTGAGTAATCAAGGAAAAGGCATGATTTATGTTTTCAAGAGATATATTCAGTAATCCCCCCTTATTTTTGGTTTTACTTTCCATACTTTCAGTTACCTGTGTTTGGTCACAGTCCTGTAAATATTGTCAGAATCAAAATGGAATCACTTTTGTTAGGACTCTAACAAATAAACAAAAAGCTGGAAGGTTTATTAAGTAGGTTTATGAAAGAGGGGATTTCATGCATGTGTGCCTTTTAACAAGAAATATTCACAGAAAGCTACCAGATTTGTAACCTTGCTCCAAGGCCGCTACAACCTTGCACAGTAAATACTACAGCAAGGACATCTGCACAACTGCCTGTTTAATCTTGGATTGATGCCGCCCTTGCCATGAATCCTTGTAACTAAGAATCATTGTTAAAAGCATCTCAGGTAATCCTCCTCATTCTGTCTTCACAATTTTCCCCTTGCTCAATTTGTTTGAATATGCTTGTAATTTTATTCTCACACATATTCCCATTACAATGCTCTGCTATTCCCAAGTAAATTTATTCATCTTTGGAGAATCTTTCTGTACATTATTTGCCTGACAATATTAAATGGAAAATTCCACAAATAAACAATTATTTTAAATGTGTGTACTGTTTCATTCACCCAGAAAACGTGAGTCATCCCTTTTTTTTTTTTTTCTGGAGATCCACATTGTACATGCTCCCTACCCATTAGTAACTTAGTAGCTGTATCAGCTATTACATCAATTATCATAGTATAGCAGGATTCATAGCCTAACCCTACATCACAATGCTTATGTCACTTGTCTCATTTTATCTCATCACATAGGCATTTTATTATCTTACATCATCACAAGAAGGTTATGTACAGTACAATAGAATATTTTAAGGATAGATCACATTCACAAAACTATATTTATAGTAGATTGTTAAAATTATTTTATTTTATTTTTAGTTATTTTTTTTATCTCTTCCTGTGCCTAATTTATAAATTTAATCATAGGTATGTATATATAGGGAAAAACAATTATAAAGTTTTATGATTTGAATATGAGGTGTCCCCCAAATGCTCCTGTATTAATGCAGGAATGTTTAGAAGTGAAATTATTGGATTACAAGAGCCGTAACCTAATCAATCCATTCCACTTGAATGGACTAGGTAGTAACTAGGCAGGCAGGGCTTAGCTAGAGAAGGTAGGTCACTGTGGAAGTGTCTTGGAAGGGTTGTTCTTCCCTACAACCTCTGCTTCCTACCTGCCACAAATGAAGTAGTACTCCTCTGCTACGTACTTCTGGCATGCCATTCTACCTATCTTGAGCCCAAAGCAATGAGGTCAGCCCACCATGGACTGATCCTCTGATACCATAAGTTACATTTTTCCTCCTTTCAGTTGTTCTTGTGTGGTATTTGGTCACAGGGATACAAACTTAACTAACACAGAAATTGGAATGGAGAAGTGGCGTGATCTCTGTAACTAACCTGGTCATGTGGTTCAGAAGCCTTTCAAGTTTGGAAAAGTGTAGAGATGAAGGATAGAAAAGCTTTATAATGTTGTAAGAAGACCTCAGACCAGAATACCAATAGGAATGTGGACTGTGTTCATGCAGAAAATGAAGACTCTATTGGGAACTGGATGAGAGGTCATTTGTGTTACATTGTGGTTGAAGAATTTGTCTACATTTTGCCCATATTTTATGATTCAGTATGAGGTTAAATTTAAAGGTGATAGACTAATCTAGTGGAGAAAATTTCAAGCAACACAGCATTTCAGAAGTGGCATGTGATCTCAAGCATCCACTGGGGGTCTTGAAATATATCCCCTCTGGATAAAGGAGGATGACTTATCTCTTTTGTGCTTTTCAGCTTTTTGGTGAATGTCAGATTTGTGTGTATGCCTGTCTGAGATTTCAGTTTGTCTTTCTTAGAAGCTACTAAATTAGCCTGTTACTGTTTCATGAATGCTGCCAGAAAAGGTAAGACTCTAAGTTTGAAGGCAAAGGACTTTATTATTTATAACACAGTCAGCATGTGAGCATCCATGGATGTTTCAGTGTGCTTGGGCCCATGTTCTCCAGTAGTGATGCCTGCATATATATCCATGTTGCTAGAATTCAGGTGGAACTAGACTTACTGTTTGAACCTCCTAGCTTCCTAGATCAAAATTACTGTTTGAATCTTCTTTGCCAAACTGCCACCTAAAAGGTATGCTAATCAGGTCTACCTGAAGTACTGGTAAAAGAAAGAGACACATCATGTGCAGGAATTTTTTAGGGCAGAATCATGAATTTTCCATATAATTTTTGTGGTTTCCCTTCCTTTTCATTTCATCACTACCCAGGAGGCAGCCCAAAGCAGATACATACATTCTAGCCACATTCAGTGAATAAAGTTTCATAACAAAATGAATATGGAACAGAAAGAGCAAAGTAGAGTCCAAAATATTTTAAACAATTTAAAAAAATCTCTTTCATTTGTTAATGAGTCTAGGAGTCTGAAAATAACGGGCACAGATATCCATGAAATACTTTGATTATCAACCAATTTTGAGGAGGCTATTATGTGAAAGGAAAACCATTGTCAGATTATAGATGATTTGAGAAGCATGGCATAGCACAGTTTTGTTTTAAGGGTCATAAGGAGCGTACAGAGTTAGCTGAGTAGAGTGGAATAATAACATCATCACTAAAAAAGAAAAAGAAGTATTAATAGTCACAGGGTACCACAGATAGTCCCAAGAAAGGCATCATAGTACTAATGCAATTTTCCAGTTGGAAAACTGGCAGAGGAAACAATATACATGTCCTTCCACTGCAAGTAAAATGGACCAAATTTTGACAACAGTCACAAGTTTGGCACGAAGTAGTGATTTTTGTTTCAGAGACATATAGTCCACTACTTATGACCCATCCACAATGTAGATGTGCTGTCATATCCAATACCATGATGAATTTAGGTAGCGATGTGACCATTGAGTGGTGTAAGCTTGGTTGGCAGCTTGATTGCATTTGATCACATCAGAAAATGGAACTTCACCAAAGACATCCACATGAGAGGTTCAATCTATTCTAATGCCAACTGAGATTTGTTTACACAGTTCATGTCCAAAAAGAAGTGCATTTAACCTGCCAGTTTATAGTTTTCCAAGTGGCACACCTGACACCTGGCTCTTTGGTAACAGGACAACAATTAATAAAAAACATAGAAAGGTTCATCAAGACTTTATTGGAAATTCACGCTCTCAGGCTGAGCTCTCCCATCCATCAAAGTGTGTACGGGAGAGTGGCGCAAGTGTTTGTGGTAAAGAAAACTTAAAGGGCCCGGTAAGGAAGGGGAGGGTTAAGGCAGGAATGAAGGGGCTATGAGATAGGAAGAGGAGGTATCTACAGTCCTGCGTCCCCTGGGATTGGTCAGGGGATCCTGCCGAGGTCAGAGTCCTTCCGGGATGAGTCAGGAAAAGTCCATTGATTGGTAGGAGGTGCCATTACTACTTACATATCAGTGTCTGTTAGGCTGTTCCTTTGCGTATGTGGGCTGCTTGATGCTTCATTCCCCACAGCTGCTCCAAACTGACACCCTACACCCGCCGCAGCTGCCATGCTGCATGTCCTGCGTCTGCTGCTGCCACATGGAACTCGCCACGTTGTACACTCTGCATCTGCCTTGTGTGAGATCTTGAGCCGAACCAACATTCTGGCCTTTTTGATGATATAGGATGATGGATTCAATCTGGCTACTACCCGTGGGACAGGGGGTGCCAGAGTGGGAAAATGGGTCTGGTGTTGGTTCGGCAGGGAGGCAATCACATGGGTGTGGGAGCATCTGGTTGTCAGTGATGTTGCCTGAATGTAGAAGCAGCACCTGTGGTTTGGGATAGAGGCTTGGGAGAGATAACTGATTAGCAGAAGAAGAGTGTTGCCATGAAATTTTGAGTTTGGTGGGCCCCAGCGTGGTAGAAGTCCAAGGCTGATCGGTTCTGTAATGAAACTTGGGCAATTGATGTTATCTGCCTTTGCAGGGAAGCAAGAGAAGCAGCTGATGCCTCTACCGCTTCCCAAAGTTGTTCAAGCTTCTGAGTGGCGGTTACCACATAACCAAGTCCTCCTGCCCCCAGCCCGGAGTCAGCGAGTGAGGAGGCCAAGGAGAGCCCAACTATTACCCGTAGCAAGATGGCCCTTTTTGCTCTAGAAAGGGACTCTCAGCCCTGTCCACTGAGTGGATCAACCATGTCCTTTTTTGTTTTCCAATAACTGACACTAGGAATTAACATCTGTAGTAGCTCATACACACAGTGATGTTTATATCTAGCTGAGCCATAAATAAATTGGGCTTAGAAATTCTAGACAACACCTCTGAGTCCTGGGCCCTAATAAGTCAGCAGTGTTGTTGCATGACCACAATGGAAGGCTATGTGGTCTCTGACGGTATAACTGCCTCTTTCTGATATGAAGCCCAAATGGTGATAAGGTCAGGCCAGCTGTGCTCCTGACTATCCATTTCCATTTCTTTTTGTGTGATTCGTTATTTTTATTTATTTTCCTATGAATTGTCTGTTTGCATTATTTGCCCATTTTCCATTCAGTTATTCACACCTGTATTGCTTTAAGTTCTTTTTATGTTATGTTTCACAATCCTCTGTTGCTTGTCGTACATGGCATCTTTCACTACAGAAGAGTCTATGATTTTTACAAAGTCAAGTTTATCCTATTGTATCTATATGCCTCCTGGGTTTTTTTTGCATTACTCTGAAGGTGTTCTTTTATTCCAATATTATTAATATATTTCTGTAAGTTTTCTTCCAAATATTATAATCTTTGAATATTTAATACATCTAGAATTTCTTTTTATATATAAGAATTAGGAATCAATTTTTTCTCTTAAATGAAGAGTCAATATCCTAAAAGAATTATTGGTTAATTCTTTTATTTTTTATTGTTTGAAAGTGCCACCTTTTTCATACAAAGTATCTTAAATATATGAGGGTATGTATTTGAAACTTGATCTCAGTCTAAAATGATTAGCACAACCACAATGTCAGGACAGAAAAATAATTATTACATGGATTGTTTCAGATTAAACAGCAATTTGAACATACTATCTTATAGGTTATCATGTCATTGCATTTCTCAAATTATTCTTAAAGTGCATTTTTCTTTAAAATTGCAGAATATTTTTGGGGGGTACTGGGGATTAGACCCAGGGACACTTAACAACCAAGCCATATCCCCAATCCTTGTTTCTATTTTATTTAAAGACAAGGTTTTACTGAGGTGTTCAGGGCCTCACTAAGTTGCTGAGACTGGCTTTGAACTCTTGATCTTTCTGTCTCAGCCTTTTGAAAGCTGCCAAGATTACAGGTGTGCACTACCACACCCAGCCAGAATAATTATTAATAACTTACATTTTATTAAAAAAAAGATAGAATAAAATTTAGATTTTATAAGTAACCATTCAATAGCAAAAACATATTGTATTTTATAGAATCCAATTAATCAGGATCATTTTTTAAGGAAGGAAAACTGTTGCCTTATTCTATATACTTAGGCCATTGTTAAAAAACCAAATGTGTGAGAGAGGTTAAAGATCATTAAGCACATACATCTTCTATTTATTAATTTTCTCTATCCTTGTGTCAAGACCAAAAGCTACTAAGTTCATACAATTGACTTCCCAAACTTACGTCAGTGAAGTTGTGAATAATTATGAAATTTAATTATGAGTTCCAGAAGTTGAATTATCAAAGAGGTAATCTCTTTAATCCTACCTTTTGTCATATGAAATACCTAAACTAAATACTGTGTTACCTTGCATGTTGTTATTAGGGTCTATTCCAAGCTTGATTACTACTCTTTGGTTCTTGGGTTAGCCTTCGGTCATGTATATGGAATGTAGTCATTCAGGTTCAACACTGGATATACTAACCTCTCTAGCAACATGGATCCTGGATTCCTTTTTTTCCTAGATAAATAGGCAATGCATGCCCTGCACTCTGTGCCTAATTGCTGCATCTGGTTTTCAGTATAGTCCAATGAGTTAGATTTTATTACACTCACTTTACTGATTAGAAAAATCATATTCTAAGATGTTCAATCATCTGCCAGATGCCAAGAACCAACAGCAAATTTGGAACTTGAAACCTAATCCATAGAATTCCAAATTTCATAGTCTCTGTGATTTACTACCATTCAAATGAAGCTTAGGAGTGAGCTTAAAAATGCATACTGAGAGCTCCAAACCTAATAGTATAGATTGAGTGATTGATAGTGGAAGGTTAAGAATTCATGAGGCAGATATTCTGGTTAGTTCTGGGTACCAGCACTTGATAGCTGTATGATTCTTTTTTTAAATTATTATTATTATTTTTTAGTTCTAGATGGACACAAATATATTTACTTATTTATTTTTATGTGGTGCTGAAGATTGAACCCAGTGCCTCACGCATGCAAGGCAAACACTCTACCACTGAGCTACAACCCCAGCCTGATAGTTGTATGATTGATTCTAAGTGTCTGGGTGTTTATTCATCTCTAAAATGGAGGAAAAGAAGATATGCATTGCCTCTTAATACATAAATTAGACATTAAATTATATAATTAAAATTTAAATTATTTGTATATTTGCCCAATCCTGCAATACACCAAAATAGTTTCAGAAGTTACGTATATACTAACATTGTTACAGTGTTTACATAATGTAAAAATCTAGTAAAAATTAGAAACTTAACATTATTTTGGTTTTAAACTCAAACCACATTTTCAAAATACATGTTCAGTAGTAAATTATTGTCTCTATATTCTGTTTTCTGGACAGTTATACTATTTACTTGAGTACACCTTGGCACCTTTGTTTCTGTTTATAATTGCAATTCATTCTTAAATATATAAAAAATCCTCTCAGGGAAATATTACTCCCTTCTCTCTTTTTATCCTCTTTCTACACACTTGTCTTAGGCAAGCAATTTATTTATATCTGCTGTATATTTTCTATTCTCTCTCTCTCTCTCTTTCTACCAGAGATTGAACCCAGGGGCACTCAACCACTGAGCCACATCCCCAGTCCTTTTCGTTTTTTATTTAGAGACAGGGTATGACTGAGTTGATTAGGGCCTCATTAAGTTGCTGAGGCTAGCTTTGAACTCATGATCCTCCTGCCTCAGCTTCCCAAGCTGCTGGGATTGTAGGAGTATGCCA
>PVHX01023394.1:0-25823 GCA_004024805.1 Geosciurus inauris
AATTCTTCCATTGGTGTATATGTAGGTCTTTTTGCTTTTCTGTTTAAGAAGCAACAAAATTTGAATGTTCTTGGACACATCTCCACTTGCACTTGCTCTAGAGATTTTTTAGTTAGTGAAACTAGGGATTAGGTAGCATTAGTATTAATAGACGTTGCCAAATTATTCTTCAAAGTAGTCTTACAAATTTATAAAGTGCTTCCATGAGCAAAGAATAAGGGTTTCCACTTTCCCATGTCCTTGTCAATGTAAAATTTCAAACTTTTAACATTGCCATTCTATTGGTAGTGAATGAGGTATCATTTTTATTGGTTTTAGCTTCCATTCTCTTGCCTTAACGCAACATAGCATTTTATTCATATGCTTATGGACCATTCAGATTCCCTCACCTGTTAAACACCCATTCATATTTTTAAAACTGTTTGCAATTTTTGTTAACTCGCAGAATTTTAGAAACTATTTCCTGCATAATGTTTCTTTATCAGTTACAGGAATTGAAACGTGTTTGTCCAACCTACAAACTATTTTTGTTCACATTAAATTTGTTTTGTCTATTGTCATAGAGAAACAGTTAATGTAAATGTCATCACACTTGTACAAATATTTCTTTCTGTGGTTTTTTTAAATTTTCTCTCAGTTAAGAAATTATGTTCTATCTTAATGCATAATGATACTTTTTTATATTTCTTTCTATAAGATTTATATTTTAGATTTTTTATATTTTATTCACCTATTCAAGTGGAATTTAATTTTGCCCATGGTATGAAGTAGGAGACTAATTTCATTTACCACTTATTTATTTATTCATTTATTTATTTGGTGCACTGCCAATTGAATAGTGTAACATTTCTTCATCAATTTGTTAGACCCACTTTTAGCTTTAGTACATTTTCATATGTAGATTGGTTCATTTCTGAGGCTTTTTTTCTATATATCTTATCTATTCCTAGGTTATTACCATAATTTTATTAATATAGCATTATAAATAGTGTTGCTAGATGGAAGGAAACATTCTCAAACATCTAAATGTTTTGCTGTTTCAGTTTCGGTTTATTCTTCCATGTAAATCTTAATATCAGCTTCTTAAATTCATTGAAAGACTGCATTTGAAACTTGCTTTGAACTATGTTCAAATCATGTATTAATTTGGAGAATTAATGACCACACCCCACTATGTGCCTAAAAATGTACATCCATCTTGATTCATTTATTTAACAATTACTACTGAATGTTTGCGGAAGTGTTTGCATTACGTAGGAGGCCCTGCATTATTCCAGTTCTGGGCATTAGCTCTACAGAAGCAGAAGAATTAAAATGGATCAAAACCTGCTTTTGTGAAGCACACATAAATAAATGTCCTAGTAAGTATATAAATAAGTGAGCTACAAATTGGTTAAATGCTAGGTTGAAAACACAGCAGAGAAGGGGGATGGAGAGGACAGAGAGCAGAAGAATGAATAATTTTTAATGTCTGTTTACTTAATTACATTAAGTCAAGAAAACAAATCATTCTAGATGCTTCAGTAAAAAAAGAAAAAATACATTTACTAAAGTCTATAGGAGCCTGAGGGGTCTTACAAGATTGTAAGACAGCACAGTTGGAACTTTATACCAGAAGAGTTCAGATTTTCAGGAATAAGAAACAAAATAATTGTGAGTGGGTTATTAGGTTTAATCATGACTTTAGCTGTTTGGTTCCTGGACTTGTTATTCTGGCCATGGGAAAAATGACACCAGATCTTGGTTGCTGTTTGAAATATATACCATGAAACCAGACATAGAAAAATATCTCTTGAAGATGGTGGGGGAGAAAGGAATAAAAAGGCAGAGCACAGAGGATTTTTAGGGCAGCCAAAATAGCATGTATGCTATTATAATGGTGAATATGTGTTAGTCATGTGTGCAAACCATAGACTGTACAACATCGGAGTGAACCCATTATAAACCATGGACTCTGGGTGAGGATGATGGGCGGTCTAGCCTCCTAGATTATAACAAACGTACTTCGTGGGAGATGTTGATAATACAGGAGGCCCTGCTATCTGCTGGCATTAGTGTTTGTCCCTAGAAGGCAGAAACTTCATCTCTTGTTCACATTTATATCCCCAGAAATTTGTACAGTGTTTGTTATAAGTGGCTTATTGGATGTCTAAGTTAATGAGACACTTTAATAAAAGCTGCATAGAGGGGATAGGAATCTCTGTCAGATATGGAAGCGAACTGGGGTCAGAGGAAGGAAATCCAAATATGAGGAAAAAGCAAGGAGGCAGGAATGCACACTATATGAAGAAAATAATAAATAGATCAAATTTCCAAAGATTTTGGTTCATTCTAATCATTCTGCCAAAAACCTATTAGAGGAAGCAAGGTTAGAAATGTGGCCATTGGTTGGGCTATCCAATAAAATTATTTTATCCAATAAAAATTATCACTTTTATTCTGTACTCACATGGCTATCCAGAAAAGAGGTGATGGTTGCATTAGTGAATTGTGCATTACTATAATGAAATATCTGAGGCAGGCTAACTTTATAAAGAAAACAAGTTTATTTAGCTCACCTTTTAGAAGGCTCAAAGCCTTCACAGTACAGCATAGACTCTGGCAAGGGACTCCTTTGACTATGTCTTCCCATGGTAGATGACAATGACAGAAACACACGTGGGAAGAAGAGATCAGATGGCCAAACAGGAAGCCAGAGAGGGACAAGGACCCCATAATCCCTTTTGAGGATACACTCCACTGATCTAATGACTTCCCCTAAGCTCCACCTCGTAAAGATCCCACTATCACTCACATTATTACAATGAGGATTACCTTCCAACACATTAAAATTTGGGGGGACACACTCAAGCTATAACCAAACCAGAGCAATGGTGTTCAGTCAGTATGTGGTCTTGGAGGTTGTGTGTGTGTGTGTGTGTGTGTGTGTGCACGCATAAAATGGTCATAAGATCTTCATGATCTATTAGACAAATAGTGGGTAGAAATTAGCAAACGCAATCAACAAAAGCCAGGGTACAGCTCAGGCACAGGTTTTCCTCAGTTCAAGATCTTGCATTGACCTGACTTTACATGATCCCCACAGATATCATGGTGCATTCATATGAATACTTCCCCATAGGACAAGAAAAGTAGGGTCATCGCTGTTTTAATAACATTCAGGTTTACCCACAGAGATATCTGCAGCTTTTTATTTTTCACTAAACCTTTTTTAAGCCTTTTGCTATTGAACATAAGAGACACTGGGACTATATCTGTATACAACAAATCATATTACTTGTGTGTATATAGTATGTGTATATATAATCATGTATATAATATGATCTGTTATGTCTATTTTATATATAAGGCACTTAATCAGTGGTTTAGTATTTATTATACTAAAAACTAATTGTTTTCTATCCCTCAAGGTGATTGATTTTGATGTTAGAGACATTTTTTGGAGACATTTCTTATTGCAAATTAAAAAAAAATTATCACTTTTATTCTGTACTAACAGCCCCTGTGAATAAAAATCACATGCTTGGTCTCTGTGAGATGCTTTGCTATAAACATCCTTGGGCATTAGTTGATCCCAGAATCTCAGGTATGTGAAGCCAACCTCGTCTTTTATAGCTCCAGGTATCCCACCAACTGGTTCTTTTCTCTATATTCAGCCTAAATATTTCTTCATTACATACCTTCTGAAAACTTACAATTAGACCCACAATAGCACCCACAGATGTTTTCTTCCTTTGGTGTTTATTCTATTAGCAGTTATTGCCTTGTCAATCCCCTTCATTCATTTGGTGTTCAGGAGAAAAATGTGGTTTGTGTTAATATCTTCAATCATCCTTCATAAATCAATACTCAGAGTCACCTAATTATCTTTATTACTTTTCTTTTAACGCTCTGCTATTTGCTATAGTTGTCACATGCTTCTCCAAACAAACATGTTAAGATTCTTGAATGTGTCAAATAAAGCAGTTGCTGGCATTGAATGAGGTTCTCTAACAAAAATTTTCACCAATGAAGTTGACAATGTTGGGGAAAAAAATAAGTGAACAGTTCTCACCAAATCCAGCAACTGAATGGGAGGGCACAAAGTGAGTTATGAATGAGCACTCCACCCTATTGCCCTAACTTGGCGAAGCAATGTGGGTGATACTAAAGCCAGAAGACAATTTAAGTAAAAGTACCCTCTTAGGGTTGGGATATGGCTCAGCGGTAGAGTGCTCGCCCAGCCTGCGCGAGGCACTGAGTTCGATCCTCAGCACCACATAAAAATAAATAAAATAAAGGCATTGTGTCCAACAAACTACAACCAAAAAAATATTGTTTTCAAAAAAGTACCCTCCTATTTTTCCCTATCTTGACCAAGAAAAAAAAAAAAACATTTTAAAAACTGGTGGTGAAGAATGAGAACAAGGTGCTAACTGTATGCCGAGGATGTTCTGCCAAATACTATAAGAGTCGAACCAAAGCTAAGGAAGATAAAGGAAGATGAACAGAAATTTTGGATTATGATAAAGCTAATTTACCATTATATTCTTTTGTGGATAGTACTTTTGGTGTCCTGTCCAAGAAATCTTGCATACATCAAGTTCAGGAAGGTATTCTCCAATTTTTTTTTCTTTCATAGAAATTTTAAATTTCTGATTTTGATGTTTGTGTTCAGGAGACAATGATTCACCTCAAATTTATTTCTGAATATGGGATGATAAAGGGATCAAGCTTTAAATTTTCCTCACTGCTACATCTAGTTGCTCTAGTATGGCTTGTTTAAAAAATATTTTTCATTCATCACGGAATTGGCCTGGCATCTTAGCAAAAAGAGCAGTTGACTATAGGTGGGGGTCAATGTCTGGACTTCATATGTTCTATTACTCCACTTGTCTATCTTCATGTCAATACTACTATTAATAATAATACTATCTTGATTACTGAAACTTTGTAGTACGTTTTGAAATCATGTATTGTACATCCTCCAGCTTTTACTTTTCATTTGAAAAGTTGTGCACGCTACTCTAGAGTCTTTGAATTTCCATATAAAGTTTAAAGTCATAGGAATTTGATAGAGGTTCTTCCAATTTGGAGAGTTAATAGCATAACATTATTGTCTTCCAACATTATTCATTATTCCAACATTATTCAACAAGACTTATTCATGTATATCTGTATCTGTGAAGATAGTATTTACTGATTTTGTATATCTTCACTTTTTGTTTTCAACAATGCTTCATAATTTTGTGATATATCTGTCTATCTACCTATTCAAACAGGTTTGTTGATAGCTCACATCTCTTTGGTAAGATATATTCCCATAGATTTGCTAGCTTTAGTGATGCCTAAATGGGATTTTTAAATTAATTGTTCTTGTGAGAATAAAGACACATCATATATTTTTCATCCATTGATTTTGTAGACTGAAATCTTACAAATTCACCTATTAGTTTCAGCATACTTATTTGTAGATTCCATAGTTTTCATCATACACAATAATGTTACCTGGATAAAAAGATACTTTGTTTTTTATTCTTCTTGCCTACTGCACTGGCTAAAACATCCATTACATTCATGAATAACAATAGTGAAATATACAACCTTGTCTTCATTTTAGGAGAAAAGAGCTTAATATTTTCAAATTAAGTATGATGTTAACTATAGGTTTTTACAATTGTTCCATTTTCCATATTTTCTCAGATTATTTTTCTATATCATTAATAGAGTTGAATCCTGTCACTTGCAATTTGTCTCTAAATAGATAATAATATGATTTTGTTCCCCTATTCTGTTAGTGTAAGTTATATTGACTGATTTTAAACTTTAAAACAACCATTCCTGAGATTAGTCTCTTATCTGTACATAATGTGTTATTATTTTGATATGCTGCTGAATTGTATTTGTTGATATTTTAAGACATATTTAATCTATATTTATGAAGGATATATTCTATAATTGCCTTTTCTTGTACTATCTTTGTTAGGTTTTTATGTCAGTCTAATGCTGACCAAGTGAAATAAACATTGAAGTTACTCTCCTCCTTTATTTTCTAAAATTGTTTGAGTACGACTGGTGTTATTTCTTTAAAAAAAATTTCTTTTTTTGGTACTAGGTATTGAACCCAGGGGCACCTAGTCACTGAGCCGCATCCCCACCCCTTTTTGTATTTTATTGAGAGACAGGGTCTCACTGAGTTGCTTGGCACCTCACTAAGTTGTTGAGGCTGGCCTCAGCATCCTGAGCTGCTGGGATTATAGGCATGCATCACTATATCTGGCTTATTTCTTGAAATTTTGAGAACATTAGCCAATGAATCCATTTAAACCTATGCTTTCTTTGGTAAAATTTTACAAATTCAGTTCCTTTAATAGATCTTGTGCTATTTGAATTTTATATTTTATTGCATGTCAGTTTTATGTATTTTATCGAGGAATTTGCCAGTTTCTTTCAAGTTATTCAACTTATTGACATAACCATGTCTGTAATGTTCCATTATTTTCTTTTTAGTGTCTGTAGGCTCTGTAGTAGTATCCTCTCATTCCATCCCAATTTGAATTTTTCTTTTATTTTTTATCGGCATAGTTGAAGATTTGTACTTTTCATTATTAAAAAAACATTTTTAAGCTTGACTTTCTATGTTGTTTATTTTCTATTTCTAGTTCTTATTTCATTTTTAATCATTTCCTTTCTTCTGGCTTAGTTTTCTTTGTCTAGATAACAAAATGGAAACTTAGGTAATTTACTTTATACCTTCTTTCCTAAAATAAATATTTAATGCTATAAAATTTTCTTCTAAATAATATCTTAGTTAGACTTCATGAAGTGGATATTTTGTTTTATCATCCAGTTGAAAATGGTTTCTAATATCTTTTGTGTTAATTAATTTCTAAATATTTTGGATTCAAGCAATATTTTATGCTAGTGGTTTCTTATTTAATATCATTTGATAATATAGTACATGTTATATGAGACTTGTTTCATGGTTCAGCATGTGGGGTAAATTTGATCTCCAGGGACAGATATGTTCTGTGGCTAGCACTCTTCAAAGTCTGAATTTATCATACTGGCCCACATATTACTTATATGAGAGTATTTAACATTTTCATCTAGATTCTCCTTACTCTCTTCCATGGAACCTTCTCGTACCACTGCTCTGATTAGGTATAAGAACAACTGTAGTTCTGATCTTTCTGAAATTTAACTTATGTAGTTTACTTATTTTTCTTAACTCATTTATTGTTCTGAAAAAACTCAATAATCAGTAGCTTATCTGAAACTTTAGTTTATTAGGTGAAACAGAGACTCTTGTAAACTTAACACAACCTGAGTAAAATTGGAACTCCCACTCAGGATATTTTGTTGTTATTGTTGTTTTTCCAAGGGCATTCTTTGTTTATTTTTCATTTTTTAATTTTTACCTATTAGCACAATTTAGATAGTTTTTAAACTATTTTAGTTCAGTGGCATTAAGTACATTTGTATTGTTGTGCAACCATCACTACCATCTACACCCAGAACCTTTTCTTGTTCTCAAGCTAAAACCCAGTAAGCAATAGCTCCTCATTCTTTCTTCCCCTTTCCCAGATATCACCACTCCACTCTACTTTTGTCTCCATGAATTTCACTACTTCATGTACTTCACATAGGTGGAACCATGTAGAATCTGTCTTACTGTAACTGGCATGGTTCATGTGGCCTAATATCCTCAAGGTTCATCCATGTTGTAACATGTATTATAATTTCTTTCCTTTTTAAGGTTAAATAATGTTTTCTTGTATGTATATACCATGTGCTATCTATTTATTTGTCAATGGATGCTTGGGTTGCTTCCACATTTTTGGTATTGCAAGCAATGCTGCTATGAAGAAAGATGTGAAAATATCTGCTCAAATTCCTTCTTTCAGCTCTTTTGAGTATATACCTAGAAGTTGAATTGCTGGATTGTATGGTAATTATATTTTAATTTTTGAGGAAATGCCATATTGTTTTTCTTATAAGCTGTGTGTCAGGGTCTTCATATGAACAATTGAGAGTTTAATTTAGTTTGAAAGCCTTTGGAATACATTTGGATTATGTCAAAATCCCAACTTACTTTTCTGGAGACCAGCAGCCTCAAAAGCAAGAGACAATATGTGACTGCCTTTTCTAAATAACATGTTAGTTATAATTAGTTTTCTATTAATCTCTAAGCAATGAATTTATGTCATTTCAAACAAGATGACCCATCTGGGTTAATAGAAACAATCTCTCAAAGGGAGGACTTGGCAGAGACAGTACCTCATGACATGATTACATAAAATATGGAAGACAGTGTGCTCAAGAGCAGAGTTCCCTAGCTTCCACACCCCCTTCCCACCTCCAGACTGCTGAAAGGCTGGAAAATTATATAAGCAGAAATCAACCTTCCCTCTGTTCTCTATGTAGAGTATTTATATGCAGCCGAGGTAGAAAAGACAGGAACCCAAAGTAAACCTACTTACACTGTTTTGGGATAAATAGCAGGACTGGATAGATGAGTATACCAGTTCAAAAAATAAGTACACTAAATGAAAAGAAACACACACACACACACATTCACCACAAATGAGAAGTACAAAATCCCCCAACAAATAAGGAGAAAATAAACATAAGTAGTTAGGGTTTGGGGGTGTAGCCCAGTGGTAGAGCACTTGCCTAGCTCTGGGTTTGATCCTTGGTACTACCCCAAAATAAAAATAAGTGGTTAAACAAAACAAAACAAAATAAAAAATAAGAAAGGAAGGAAGAAAGAAAAGGAGGGGAAAAAAAGAAGGCTATATTTCCAAAGACTTATTTCAGGAAATATGAGAAAGGTTGGAAGAGTAAGAGCTTTACTTTTCAATATAATTAAAATCAATGCCTTGCCTGGTATGGTGGTGCATGCCTGTAATCTCAGCAGCTCGGGAGGCTGAGACAGGAGGATCTTGAGTTCAAAGCCATCCTCAGCCAGCAACTTAGTGAGGCCCTAAGCTACTCAGCAAGACTCTGTCTCTAAATAAAATATAGAAAAGGGCTGGGAATGTGACCCAGTGCTTAAGAACCTCTGGATTCAATCCCCAGAGCCAAAAAAATTAAAAACTAAAAAGATTAAACAGATACAATCAATGGCTTGATGAAAAAAAGAACAAAAGAAGAGAAGACAAACACTCTACAGAGGTGAAAAGAAACAGTGCTAAGAAAACAATGGCAAGAGATAAATAAAGCCACTATGGAACACGAAGAAATAATAAATTATTTAAATTAAGGCAGAAAAACAAATGGAATGATACAAAGGATATTAGCCAGAATTCAGAGGAAAATAAAAACACAGAAGTAATTAGCAGGATTTTTTTTTCTGAATAATCACTGATGCACCTTAACATATAACTGGCAAATTATTGAAAATGATTAAGACCAAGACGTAATTTGGTAAACTTATTTAATTTTAAGAATGAATTCTCCAGGCACTTAGATCTGAGTTTCTCAACATAAGCACTATTGATGTTTAAATCAGATAGATCTTAGATTTGGAGGAATTGCCTTGTATTACAGGATATTTAGCAGCATCCCTGGAGTCCACTTGCTAGATCCTGGTGGCATTCCCCCTTCCCCACATTGTGACAGCCAAAGCTGTCCCCTACAGGAAAAATCAGCCCTGGGTGAGAACCACTGAAGAACATACATCATCAGAAAGATCAACAGGAAGCAATTACAATATTTACAACCCGATGCATCAGAGGCCTGCGAAATAAGTTTGGTTAACAGCATTTTAAAGGCAATGAGAGTTGTCCTAGAATTTACTACTCAGTCAAGTTGTTATCAGCTTTTGTAGAGACCTTAAAAATCAGTATGAAAATATGAACTCCCTGGAATTAAAAGGGAGAATGATTCCAACAGAAAATTCCCAAAAGAAAAAGACAAAATACAAATACTAATAAATATTAAAAAGCCCAGCCTTATCAAATGGAAGTAAAAAGGCATGTTATTTTTCAAAGATCAAATTAACAAACTGAATGAAACAGAGAAATCTCAGCTGTGTGAAGGTGCACAAAAATTTCCTATACTGATGGCTGCTTTGGCCTTGTATTTAAAAAACCTTTAAAGTCTGCATTTCATTAGCTCAAACACTGAGGGTTTGTCTTAAAATAATTCCAAATAAATGGAAAGAGTCATCTAAAAATGTTTAATGTGCTGTTACTGGTTATAGGGAAAAGTAGCACTTAACATGAATGTATTACAATAAAGGATTGGTCAATATATCTATATGGCAGTACTAAAAGGTCATTTTGAATAAGAGTTCTTGCTGGCATGGACAAAACTCTAATTGTATTTAAAGAGGAAATACATAAATGCACACATGCACATAGAAAGTAACTAATTTAAGGTACTTATGCTGAAAACCTGCATAGATTATTACTGGATAATAAAGTTTCAGGCTTTTTTTTCATTGTTTGGGTGATTTATCTGTACTTACCATTTTTTAATATTCTGTATTTATCTTATTTAGCATTAATTTTTAAAAAGCTTTTTTGAAATAAAAACATAAAGAGTGGCCTTTATGGACCATTTGCTCTGAATTGGGAAGTTGAAAACAACTCATTCAAATAATCTCAGAACCCCATTAGGGTGAACAAATATATTCTGGGTAGATTCCTCTCGGCCTCCTTCCCTGTTTTCATTTGGGCTGACACTGGGCATGCAGTATTTAAACTCCACAGAATCATCTGTGTCAGGTTATCATAGTAGTCATGATAATTACAAACAATATCCAAAGACACCAAAATATGCCAAGGAATTCAGCTAACAATTAGTCTTGCCTCTTTTTAAGAATAGAGGGCTGTGGTCCTCACAGGCCCTGGAATCCACCATTTGATTCAAAGGCTCTCTTGGAAAAAAAAATATTTCTCAGTTATATATGGAAACCTAAAGTGCTGGAATATGATTTACAAAAATTAAATTGGCAAGGAATGTGGCAATAAAGTTGTCTAATGTGTTCCAGGGTGCTGGTGGGAAGATGATTTAAAATAGCCAAGGGCAAGAGCGATTTAAAATCGGCTGCCGAACAGTGACCGTTTTCTGAGCTGTCTGAATCTTGGGTTGGGTGCGCAGCATTTTAGTTCAAAGGCTGTAGTCCATTTCAGGGTTTGACAGGGAAAAGTAAGAGGCCAGTTGAATCCATGCCAGAGGATATAACAAAGAATTCAGAATCCCATACCCAGCCCAGCTCACTCACACACAAAACAATGTTCCTTTTTTCCCTTGTTTGAAATGCAAACCAGTCACTTTCCTCTTCCTACCCTTGTCACTAATGAAATCATCTTTGCAGAGCTCTCACAATGGCTTCCCTCTCTGTCTCTGGGGCACCGTTTTCCTATTATCCTTGTTTCCTCTTTTCCCCAAAACTCAGGTTTCTTGAAAGTTGTAGTGGCTGTAGAGCAAACATCTTGCCCATCTTGCATTGCTCTTGGCTGGATCCTAGAATGAGCTAGTAAAGATACATAGCAGAACCAGGATGGATATCAAAAGTCAACATGAAATCTTTGCATTTTAAGTCATGGATATTTGAACTTGTTTGTTATTGCAGCATGATCTAATCAAAGCTGACTGACACATAGATGATAATTCTGTTGCTGGCATTATGACCTACGAGGACAAATGTGCTCTTCGTGTATTATCTAGTGTGAAGTTGATTACTGACAAATGTTTGAAAAAATCAAATGCAAGGAAGAGATCTAGTTTGCAGTGCCAGCTCTGTCATTTTCTAGCTAAAAACCACCACCCAATTTTATCTATAAGTAAGGATGCAATTAGCCATTTGGTTTGTCATAGTTATTACAATGCACAAAAATGAAAAACATTTGTTGAAGCATGGGGTAAGCTATAAAACACTGTGCCAATGAAATTACCTATTCAAGTCAATGAGAACAAGTGCTATTTCTACCTTATTTATTTGAGAAAATTTTCATTGTTTATTTTTAGTTGAGGCACAAGTTGAAAAGGTTTGTCTTGCCTCTGAAAAAGCAGAAAGTAGAGAAGTGGCAGGATCCAGGTAAAGTTGCCCAATGTAAGTCATCAAATGGCTATGTGCTTTCAGCTAAGACACATCTCTTCTGTAGACCTCAGTTTCTTTATGTACAGAAGAGTTGCACTAGATGGCTTATCAGCTCCTTTTCAAAAGTAACGTTCTAGGATGGATTTTGTATGGTCATAGATGTCATGGGTCAGGCTCCACAAAGCTGTTATGTTGAATTGATCTGTGGCCTCTCAACGACTGGTTGGTACTACCTCTGTCAACATTTCTAGATGAAAAGTGAGCAACGGCTGACCACCCAGATGCTTCCAAGTGTCTAGCTGTTTGGCATGGAGGCCTACCACATGAGTGCTTGACTAAATGACTTCATTTTTCTCCCAGACATTTTGGCCTGGTTTTGTTATGGCCTCTTTCTCCAGACCTGGAAGAAAATCCTAGGACAGCATAAAGAACAAGAGCACAGTGTGAAATTGGAGCTCTTTTCCATGCACATTTGCTTATTAGATAAGAAGGGCAATAACACCTTTATGTCATCCCTTCAGTTGCTCTGCTCTGATCTCTCAGAATAAGATCTGTAACTCTGGATGCTTTAGATCCTAAGAAGATGTAGTGACAAATAAAAATGACATGCAGTTTCACCTCTGTTGTGTAAGTCAAAGTAAGTTACAGATAAAAAGGCTGAGTGTTTGAAGGGAGTCTCGTTGTTTCTCTTTCCACTCTTTCTGTCTATCCCTAGCTGTGGGCATGTCACGGGGTTCATTTCTTGATCTTCCCCCCCTTTTTTTTGTAGCGGGAATTGAACCCAGGGGCACTTAACCACTGAGCCACATACCCAGCCCACTTTTATATTTTATTTAGAGACAGAATTTTGCTGAGTTGCTTAGGGTCTCATTTAGTTGCTGAAGCTGGCTTTGAACTTGTGATCCTCCTGCCTCAGCTTCTTGAGCCACTGGGATTACAGACGTGTCTGGCTTCATCTCTTCTTATTTATCATCTTCAGAAAATATTTTTATTTCATAACTTCAGTAAAACCTCTAACTCATAAGTGTAGGGAGAGGATGTGAATAAATCTGAACTGGGTCAGCACCCCAAAGCAATGTCTTCACATCTAGTAGGGAGACACACTGCAACTATTAAAAATGTAACATAGCACCCAAATATCCACAAATGGTTACATATCTTGTGAAGCACATGTTTATATTCATTTGGCAAAAAGAAATATTACTAAATCATGTCAAGATAGGAAATAAATAAAAGCCATTTACTTGCTTTAACAAATGTTCTTTGAGCAATGTGTCAGTGTTGCATAATATCAATCTAATTCCATAGTAAGGAAGAACAACTTATTCCCAAAGTGTTTTAAAGCTGTGGTATTTATTTGACACATGATTAGGAGGGCCAGCAATTTCAGCTGGGGTTAGGGGGGCAGTTCTCCTAGTCTTGCCTGGCACAGTCATGCAACTACTGGTAGTTGTGTTAGCTGGGGACTGGCTAGTGTATGATGGCCTCCAATGGGACAGCTTACTTCTAGTCCACAAAGTCTGTCATCTTCAAGTTGGCTACCAAGGCTAGTGCTTAGAATGGTAGGCTGTGTTCCAAGAAAGCATGCTAGAATGCTAGAAGGTCTGTGTTAGTCAGGTTTTCATTGCTGTGACCAAAATACCTGACAAGAACAATTTTGATGAGGAAATATTTATATTGGCTCACCATTACAGAGGTCTCAGTTGGTGGTTGGTTGGCTCCAAGACAGAAACATCATGGCAGAAGGGTATGGCCAAGGAAAGCTGTCAGATCATGGCAGCTGGGAAGCAGAGAAAGAAAGAGAGAGAGAGAGACAAAAAGGGGCCAGAGACAGGTACAGTCACCAAGGCCATGTCCCCAGTGACCTACTTCCTCCAGCAATGTCCCACCTGCCTACAGTTACCACCCAGTAATCCATTCATGTTCTTCATCCATCAAATGTATCAATTCACTAACAAGGTCAGAGCCTTCATGATTCGATCATTTCTCAAAAGCCCCACCTCTAGACATGGCTGCATTGCTTAACATGTGAGTTGTGGGGTGGTGGGGGTGGGGAGACATTCCAGATCCAAGCTTCTAACAAGGTCCCTTAAGGCTTGGGTTTGAAAATGTCACAACCTGACTTCTCTCACATTCTACTGATCAATGCAGGTCAAAATCAGTCCAGATTCAAGGAATAAGGAAATAGACTCCTCTTTTTGATGGGACGAGTTGCAACATCAAATGGCTAGTATAATGACTGTAGAAAGGAAGGAAGAATTGAAACCATTCTTACAAGAAATCCACTATACCCCTGCAGATTCATTCTCTACTCTGTATACTTCAGTTCCTGCCAGTGGGACTGACCTGTGTGGGCTACATCAATGGAGGCCCATTCCCATTTCTTCTGGATGGATATAAATGGAAATTGGAAAGAGGAAAGATGGTTGCAAGAGGGAAGTTGGTGAATTTGTTCCCTGGTTTCTTCAGGCTAGTTTACCGAGTGTTCCTGTTAAGAGGGCCACAGGGTATTAAATGGGGCCTAAGGCAGTGGGGAAATGAGAGATTGGGGTGAAGTATTCTGGTTGGTCCGGTTGAGATGATCTTTCTGAGGAGAGTTTTTAATATAGATTGAAATACTGTGAAAGAATTAGCTATGCAGGAAAACAAACACAAGAAGGTAAAGTGATCCAGGCAGAGAGGGCAGCCTGTGGACTGTGTGCTAGAGACTGGACCCTTTCAGTGATCACCAGCTGCCAATTCATGACTGCTGGCAGGACATATGATGAGTGTCTTTCCACCCTCCAACTCAATATATTCCCAAATAAAATGATAATATTTTTATTCTCCTATAATTCTTACTGTCCTGTGTTCACAAATATTATGATTTTCTGCCTTAGAAACCTTAGAATCCATTCTCGCCTCATTCCAATGCAATATTTGCTTATTTTTCTATAAGATGATTTAACTTAGAAACATAGTTCCCTGTAATTCTTACAGATTCTATGAGCTGCCTTTATCTTTATCTGAAAGAGATAGCAATAGATATCTCAAGGTTATTATAGAAATTAAATGAGGCGATATAAGTTAATCTGTTTATCATAGTTTCTGATACACAGTTGAATGCTAATAAATGTTCATTTATTTTTGCAGAATCAGAACTGGGTCAGCACCCCAAAGCAACATCTTCACATCCAGTAAGGAGACACATTGTAACTATTAAAAATGTAACATAGCATCCAAATATCCACAAATGGTTACATATCTTGTGAAGCTATTTTAAAATATATTTTGCAATTTTACTTTAAAAGGTTTTTGTATCAAAGTAATATACACACACAGTACCTGTAGTTGATGCTGCCAGTGCTCCACTCTACTTCCTGGATCCACATCAGTCACATGATCCTCACCACAGCTGGCACTATCCACTTCTCTGTTCCTGAAAGTTTATTCTAGAACCATAACAGGCTGCTCTACCCTCTACTGAACAGTGGGACCAAAGTGCTGGGAAATTAGCAACACTTTGGGAGTAGGAATGGGTTTCTAAATACCTCCAGTTCCCCTTCTTCTCATGTGGGATAAATATGAGATATGTGTATTATATTATTCTCCAATTTACTCTTGGAAATTAGATTTAGTTGTCTGCTGTTATGGTTGGCTTATCAACCTGGTTTTTGTTGGTTTCCTTAATTTCCTATACCATTTTCCCTGCTCCCGTGCAGATATTTCTTGCACCTCTGAATACACAGCATGCCTCCAAATCCTAGCTCAAGGTCTATTTCTAGGTGAAGCCAGACTAAAATGATAAGAGTTAAATGAGGCAGAATATCCTGTTATAAAAATCTAAGAATCTCTTCCCTCCTCCTAAATCCTACTCCCCAAGGACAAATTGTATTCATTCTTTCTGCTTTGAATTCTTTTTATGATATACCTTCATAACTGAAGATAAAATGCTTATACCTCTGTTTTACAATTTATAGATATTTTAGACAGTATCTATGGACTCCCTTATATGAAACAAGAATATTTAGTCACTTAGGATTCTTCAATTTTGACATGGACATTTTAATATTAGTTCTGTCATTGGTTAGATTTGCATAAAATAATGTATTTAGACCTCTATTTCCTCACAAATCAACTTTAGACAGTATATGCTGACACTATACTTAGAAAAGATACGATAGTTCCACCCCACACTGTCACTCTCTACTCTCTGTCACCTACCTGCACTCTCACTCTCACTGTGTCCAGGTTGTTGACACTTCCTTTTTCTCCTACAACCTCAACAAAGCTTTCTATGCTTTCTCTGTTAACATGTTACAACTGTAGAAGAGAAGGTAAATGTTAACAACCTGGATACAGTTGAAGTGTGGTTGGCAGAAGCCAGGTAAATATATAAAATTATATGGGATTGTTTTCCATGTTTTTAAGTCCTAAATCATAAAACTGGCCACTAAGAAGAGACTGTTCCTAAAATCAAATGAGTTCTTGAATCTTAGATTCTATCAGCTGTTTATAATCATACCACATTTTATTTTGTTTCACTGTTGGGCCATGGCCGTCTGGCATTGTGTATGTGTGTGTTTTTGTGCATGCCTTTATTTCATTTTGTTTCTCTGGAGAAACTAATTACCTTTCCTTTTTCTTGATTTAATTGCTTTTATTGTGTCCTAATTATTTTTCAGTAGTTCAGACCAAAATTCCATTTCTTCCTGGAGACTTATTCCTTCCGTTTCAATCTGCATTATCAAAACATATTTGGAAATTCTGGAAAGAGGGCATTAGTGATGGCAGCCTAGATTGTAGACCTTCTAAAACCCCCATGTGGAGACACACAGAACAACTAGGTAACAAGATCAAAATCTCATAGACTACATTTACGAAAAAAACTAAATGACAGGATACCCCGTGAATTCCAAACTATAAATCTCTGGGAGAATCTCCAACAGTTCCCAAATCTGTGTGTATTAGTGTTGGTTGGGAGAAAGCAAAGAACAGCAAGAAATCTCAGACAGATGGAGAGCCAGATCAGAAAATAGCTGAGCTTTATTTACTCGAAAGTTCAGTGGGTCAATTTAAAAATACGGGTTGCACCCAGGAGTACAAGTGGCCCAAGGGAAGATGTTTGGAGATGTCTGGTCCTGTGAACTTAAACGACCAGTTAGGCTTCCTCTCCAGGATAGTACCCTGTTATGGTTTGGATGTGGTTTGTCCCCTCTGAAATTCATGTTTGAGTTTAATACCTACTGAGAGCTATTAAGAGAGTAGAAAGAACCTGACTGTGGTGTGCAGAGGAGGGACCTTTGGGAGATGATTAAATAGGATGAGATCATCAGGGTAGGGCCCCATGATTGAATACTGGTGGCTTCATAAGAAGAGTGAGAGGGACCGGAGGATATATAGGGCCACGTTCTCTCTCACATGAGAAGCCCTGTGCCGCCTCAAGATTCAGCCAACCTGAAGTCCATCACCAGATGTGTCCTCCTAACCTTGCATCAGAACCATGAACTGAGATGGACCTCTTTTCTTTATCACTTACCCATCTATGGTATTGTGTTATTAACAATAAGAAAACAGACTAATACAGACACCACACAGAGGGAAATTTATGGAAGTTGAATCCAAATTGAGCAATTTGGGGACAAGAGAGAGGAAGAAAAAAATCCAAATAAAAGCAAGGTAAGAGAAAGGCAGCTGCTATATTTTTAACACATCAGGAAAACAATTGAACAGCTCCATGAAGTTGGAAAAATTCTTTGAACGCACACTCCTTTAAAATTTCTAAAAAATTCATTTATATAAATGAGAAATAATTTATAAAAATGAGCAATAGAAAAGTGTCAAAAACAAATTTCACAGAAAGTAAAGATTTGAGAGGGAAAAAAGCAGGATAAATTCCTGAAGACGGTGAAAACACTCCAAAAAGAAATATATAAACACCTGATCAAAATTTTAACCTATTTCAAAAAAGCTAGATGGTTTTACAAAAATGAGATTGAAAATGAAGCAAACAAACCAAACAACCATAAATCACAATTTGAGAAACCATAAACAAATGGCAGAATACATGACAAAATACAAAATTAAGAGGGGAGAAAAAAACTAAACCAGAATGAACACCAAAGCAAATAACACATTTCAGGGAAGACTGTAATAAAATAGAAGTTAAAAGAGAATTTTCAGCCATGCATGGATGCACACCTGTAATCCCATCAAATTGGGAGGCTGAAACAGGAGGATTGTAAATTCAAAGTCAGCCTTAGCAATTTAGCAAGGTGCTAAGCAACTCAGTGAGACCCTGTCTCTAAATAAAATACAAAATAGGGCTGAGGATGTGGCTCAGTGGTCGAGTGCCCCTGAGTTCAATCTCTAATACTAAATTAAAAAAAGAGAATTTTCAAAATAAAATTAATTGAGATAAAGTAGTGAGAGAGAAGGTGGCAAATGTTAAAAGTAGGCAAAAAAGAGCCATCCTGCAGATAACAATATTCCAGTTTGTAAATGATGATTAAATAACAGAATTAGACTCTATTTTGTAACCTCTGATGAATAAACAGATCCAGTCTTGAACAACAGATGCCTTAATTAAATCATAAAATGCATGCAGTCAGGTCTTATATGCTTCCTGATAGAGAACACACCATCACCTAGAGCTTTGCCAGAGGAACTGAACCTGAGCATCATCAAACTTCTGGATCCAGCTGAGAGAGAACAAAGGAGAACATGTTGAACCACATCGTGAGAGCACAATTAGCAAAAGCAGACCATGGGACATTCTGCAGGTCAAGTGGTTTCTCAAATAGATACATTTTAAGAAAAGAAACTACCCAGCGATTTTTGCTTTGTTTTTAATGGGAAGAACTAAATTCTAGTGTTGATACACACATGTTTGAAATAAAAGCATGAAAAATAGTAGCATTGAGATAATTGTTACTTCTTCAGGGAGGCAGAGTGCCATGAGTAAGAAGGTGCACATGGACTGCTAACGAGGGCCACTGGAAAATCTGTTGTGACTTCAGTGATAGCTATAAGAATAGTCAATTTTTAATCAATCACTAAATTATTTGTGTGTTTTTTTTGTGGTTTTTGTATCTGTGTGTTTAATTGGATAAAAATTGGTTTGAGAAAAATAAAGAATCCCCAAGAAAAGGTCAATATGGGAAAAAAAAAATTAGCAGAAAGTCTAAAGAAACTTTAAGGCAAGTCATTTCATCACGATGATAAATACATTAAAAATTAGAATACAAATTACCTGTCTTATCAATAGTTCAGTGAATGTATCAACAAATATTTACTGTTTTTTAAATACCCTTTTCTAGAGGCTAAAGAGAGGTGTAGGATATATTTTCTTTGCTGGAGAGCTGATAGATATGCAGTCGTTCTGTTTGTGTATGTGCATTTGCGTTTGCTTTTTAAATGGAATGAAGGGTGGAAAAAGAAGACACTGAGAAAGACTGTTTTGTGCTACTAGTTCATTGTGGGGAGGAGATCTGTTTATGAAATCTTTAGTGGTCAGTATCTTGGACCAAATTTAAGAGATAGTAGCACAGTAACACTTTCAAGTCTCGACTCTGCCACTAAACCAAGAGATATTCTTGCTTGAATAATTTGACCTTTCTAACTCTTAATAGTCCCATTTGAAAAACAGAAATATTCCTTGTCCCTAACCATCATATGAAAGGAGGGAATTCTTCACATAGTCTTTCTCAGATCTTTCTCAGGACCAAGATGGAGGCTGATGTGCCCAAAGGAGGGATGAGGGATGTTTAGGGGATAGGAATGGCTGGAGGTGGGCACCAGGCAAGAAGAGGCCTGGCAAGCAGCCTCGGGAGCTGAGGGCCATTCTCATGTTCCCAGCATAAAAGAGGAGGAGGCCTGTTTACATAAAATGCTGTCATCCTTCACCTCGTTAATGTGCTTTGAATCTTCTATGTTCTCACAAACATAAAATATTGCATTTCTATATGCTCTGGTGAATACCCTATGGCCAGAGCCTACCAATCTGGAGGCTAAAGTTACCCCAAGGACTGTATAGATGGATCTCTCACCCATGTGGAGCCCTCTCCAAGGGCTACCGGTTAGAACTAGAAACTATAGTGTATTTAAATCAAAGAATATGTTTGAAAAATGAGAACCTAATTCATTAAAAGAAATTCTCTGCTTCCCAACGAATGGTCTAATCATTAAGTTTTCCAGAAACAGTGATATCTAGGGCCATCTTGCACCAACTCTAAAGAGCCAAATGTGTACTTCTTCCTGACTGGACATCACACTGGGGGCTTGAAATCAAATGCAGTAGAAATATTCAGAAATTGGCAAATGCTGTACAAGGGGCTCCTCCCCTCTCCAAGCCTCTTAAGGATGGCTATTAATAGTGTGCCAGCAATACCAGAAACCAAAACAGTTACAGAACAATAGTTGTATCACTTTACTTTGTACAATTAAAAACCAGTTTAATCAATCAGGTTGGTAAGGACAACTCCTACTTCCAAATGTTGTTTTTGTTGTGTTTATTAATAATTATTAGGTACGTACTATGTACCAGCTGCAGTTAGGTAATGAGCATACTGTGGTGAACAAAAGACTCCCCATCCCTGGCTCCCAACAAATAGGGAAGATCAAAGCAAGCAATCAGTATTACAAAAAGATATGTTCTCTAAAGAAAGAGTATAGGGTGCTTGGAGAGCTTATAATGAAGAAACCTGATTCCAATAGGAAATTCAGGCAAGGTCTCTTTAAAGAAGTGATCTGGACATGAAAGATGAGTAGAAATTAATAACTAGCATGATGCTTGTGCATGTGAGTGTATTCGGAGAGCAAAGGAAGAGCAGATATGAAGGTCGCCAGGCAGAAAAGAGTTTGACATTATGAACATTTGACATTATGACATCATGAACTGATTATGCTACTTTTGATACTGTAAGGACTTTGGATTCTATAATGAAGACTTTGAGTTTCATTCTAAATTCATATCACAGGGAAAATCGCCCTGTGATAGGCAATATTAAGCCTTTTTATCCTAAGATAAAGAAATAGCAAGGATGATCTTCTCACTGTTACTATTTACCTCTATAAAGGATGCAAGAAAGTTGAGGAAGGGGATTCCAGACTAAACACAGGACCAACAAGGATGATCTGATGATTAATAAATGATAGCCTACACATTAACTTCTTACTATAGTATCGGATGTATAGAAAGTGTTTGATAAATACCAGGCATTATTATTATTGATTATAATTATTTGGCAAATGATTGCAATACCAAGTTTTCACAGCTTCTCTTCTAAAATAGGGGTAGTATCCATCCCAAAGTATATACACAAAGCAGGAACCACATAACAAACCATAAAGCAAAATTTTTTGAGAGTGTAGATGGAAAGGACGGATATGGCTGGTAAAGTGGCTTCATTTCAGGACATTTTCATTGGTATGGAAATTGCCCTTGGATCCTAGAAAATAAACCAGCATGCATACACAGCTTAACTCTGGAAATGCAACTGATTTCCTGATTTCCTATGACAGTACTTTTCTTTCTTAACACTCACCAGATCTTGTGTGTAAGAGAAAAGGTGTCTGCCAGGAACTGCAGAGCGAGCATCCAGCCCGGGTGCATGTGCCTTGGCCCGATTCCACACCACGATTGCCAAGATATTCAAACCTGAAACTAGCAGCACTGTGGGTTTAACGATCCACTGACAGAAGCTTTTAGAAATGTGTGGCTTCTATTTGTGCCAACTGAGTGTTTTTCCTCTGCTCCCCGTTTTCTGCAGGTGGCCCATTTAAGACAACTCCCAGCCACTACCTTCTGCTTTGATTCAGGGAAGTTAACTTGTCTTCCCCATACATTTCAAATTCCAGAATCCTTTACATTTCCTGTGTTTTCTCCTTCTCCCCTCTTCCCCACTGCCCCACCCCACTCCTGTGCTAAGGGGGAGAGGGGAATAAAAAAGATTTCTAAAAAATCTTACAGAATGAAAACTTTCCATGAGTCTAAACCAAATCCGGCACCATTTATACCTGGGTACCTCTTTGATTCTGTGGCCGGAAATGGTTTGCTTCAACACCTGAAATCTTTTTTTTTTCTTTTTAATGACCTTATTTTAATGGTTTGATTTTGACAAATCCTGAGTTCCTGCTGAAAGGGATACGTGAGACACCTCATTCCTCTAACTGGTGACAGGAGTTTATGAAGTCTGGGCTAGTACAGTGAGAAGAAGTTAAAGGCAATTTTAAGAAATGAATAGCATTCCCAGTTAGGGGTGAAGGCCAGGGCAGGAACATCATCCTTGTGATGAGGAGAGGAATGCTCCCCAGAGGAGCCGATGCTTCAAGGCATTGACTAGACTATGATGAGAAGACATTTGTCTGGAAGGACTTTCCAGATGCAAAAGGAAACTCCAAGCTAGGGCTACAGCAAGCAGACAAAGCAGACTTTGAGTAGGTTGTCCTGAGAAGTAATAAAAAAGTGTCCAAGAAAAAGGGGCATGGACAGTGCATTGAGGCTTGTTCTGGTGCGGAACTCAGAAACCAGCAAGAATCCATCCAAAAAGCAACAGGTGGCACGTGTGGAAGTGTGCACACGGGTATGTACATGCATGCAGAGGCAGCTTATGTCTTGCACCCCTGTGGGTACTTTTTCAGAGACATAGCAGGTGTTAGCCACAACTATTTAATTATTCACTTTGGAGACCTGAAGGGCTTGGTAGCAGCTTTCTGAAGTTTGATGGAAAGGAGAAAAGGGATTAACAAGGTAGAGCCTTTGAACCATTGGAGCTGACCTGCCTATTGAGGGAAACTCAGTTTTCCTAAGAAGCATCCTATAAGTGACTGAGTCAGACAAGCTGTGTGACTTGAAAAATGCACACACACACACACACACACACACACACACGCATACACATCATCTCTATTTCTCATTTTCAAAATGGATATTTTGGGGGTGCCTTCTATCAGACTGAGGATTTTCTCAGTTTCTGACTCAAGATTAAAGGGTCTGAACTCATGGTGTTTTGGGGAACAAGCAAATTAAGTGTCACTTCACCTGTTTGTGCTGGTCTAGTTTGAGGTCACAAAGCAGAACCCCCTGACTCAGCACACTCTCCCTTTCTGCTACTTGCCTATAGATACAATATAATTAGAGAGGTCCTAACAATGTCTGAACTTCCTACGTTGACCACAAGAAAGATATACCTGGTAAAGCCTGGGACCTTGGTGTGTGTAACTGAGGCCTCAGACAAGACCAGGAGCTCATAGAAGAGCAGATGAATTGCCAAAAACCAAGACTGAGGCTCCCTTTTGGTGCTTCATTGTGTGTTAGAGTAGAAAATATATTATGCAAAACTGCTGAGGGAAGGTTTTCTGTTTTGTCTTTTTTCTTTTCCCAAGAATAATAAAAGTTCAAGTGCAAAGTTCGTCAGTTAGGCGGTTCACTGTCTTCTTTCAATTACCCTCCCACCTCAAACAGCCACTCATACTATGAAAAGCCTTGACATTGATAAGATTCTTGGATAACTGACCCCACCAGGGTGTTTGGGAGATTAAATTAAATGTGCTGGGACATGCAAAGTGCCTAAGCAAAGAAGACATTAATGAGAGTTGGATTCTTTCTCCTGTGTCATCCCTAGTTTGAATCAGCCTCTTTCCCAGAGCCCCGGCAGTGTATTGCCTGACTCTGTAGTACAGTATCATCCTTCTGTTTTATTCTTACGTCAGCCTTCCAGCTGGTCCATACGCCCCTGGAGAGCTGAGGTCAGGTCTTATTTATTTTGATAACCTTCCTAACCAAATTGAACCAAAACATCTGGAAGGAAAGGGTTTCCTTCATTAGAGCTGCTTCTATCTTGATCCGCCTCCCTGATGACTCTAGCATTTAATAATCCTTTGTTGCTTCTCTGGCTTTTGAAGCCTTACCTCATTTCTAACCTTCTACATTCCTCAAAGTAATAGGAAGTATAGGCTTATTACCTAATTTAAATTTAAATTAATTTGGCTGTGATAACACTGTGAATTCTTATTGATAAGGTCCAAGAGAGAGGGGCTGTCATGTGTCTCGAAGACCCCAGAAAAGGAGAGATGCAATACCTTTCCAGAGGGGGCATTAGCTTCTTTTTTTTTTTTTTTTTTTTTGATCACAGACAGGTTTGCCCTGTCAGTCACAGCAAATGTTTCACTCAGTGTTCTCTCTTGAGTCGAGCTTCTCAAAGCGTGGTACCCAGACCAGCAACATCAGCATCATCTTGAAACTCGTGAGAGATGCAAATCCTCCATCCTTGATTCAGATCTGTATCAGAAATCAGGGCAGGAGAGCCCAATAACCTGCATTTTAACAAGCAGTCAGCAGATTCTGAAATACTCCAGTGACTGAGAACTGTTAATCTTTTAGCACAATTAGGGCAAGAACCAGGTTGCCTGCACTGTGAATTACTCTGTGAGGTGGAACAAAGAGGAGGGCACAGGCTCTGCATTTGGTCTTTACTAGCAGAACTATGAATGAGCTCAGGGTAACAGGACCCCTCTCCTGCCATCTTTGTGCTAAATGGGAAGTGTTTTCATCTGTTTTCTCCTAAATCTTTATGCCTACAAATCTTAGTGAAATTTTAGTAGAACTAGAATTAGAGAAATAGCAATGTAAATCTGATGCATTCTTTATTTGAAAGGATGCTCCTCCACACTGTTTGAGCAAGAGAGAAAGACAATTAGTGCTTTTGTCATTCCATCCAAGACTCTGGCAGACAGAGCGCTGAGACCCCAAACCTACTTTCTTCCCAGTGTATAAGTGTTTGGTGGACTTTAAGTGGTAGAAATCCCAGATAATGTGGGGAGGACCTATAAAACTATAAGCATCCAAAGTCTAATGGGAACAGGTCTATGGAGACTATTCCTTGTTTCTGCCTTTGAATATTCTTTTGTCCAAATTGGGGCATATTGTTTCTCAAAAGGCCCATCCACATGCACTTACATGCTCAGGCTAAAGGGAGAAGTGGCTCTAAGCATGAGCTGAGCATGTATTCCATAGTCATAGGCTGTGGAGGAGCTGGTTTGGCTGGACACCAGGCTGGGCATGGAGATGTAACTCTGAGGGAGACATAGCCCCTGCCCCCATGGATCTGACAGTCATCAAAGACATGGAAGAGTAACGGACAATCACAACAGCATGCAACAGGGCTATGTGGGGACCTTCAGACACCTGTTACAGTCTTATAGGGTTAGTGAATGTTTGCAAAGGAAATGACAGTAATCTAAAGGAAAAATAAAAGATAGCCAGTGAATATGTGATTAGTAGTGTTAAACTGAATTAAGTTTGGCCTAAAGTTATCACTGTAAATATTGTAAGTTTGGACTAAGGATGCTTAGTACACTATAATTTAACTTGATGCATAAAAAGACTATAACACAACCTAAGAATATATTCTTGTAAAAAATAACTGAGTATAAAGCAATCATAGCAGCAGAAACTTCAGTCAATCAGAAGCTGAAAGCCACCACAACATAAGCACATAAGGCTAGTGCTGACTGCAGCCAATTGGATTGGTTTCTATGTGTCATTTCTTTTTCTCTCGCTACAAATATAATTTGCAAATATGGTAGAATGGAGCATTCTGAAGCATTTTTGCTCTGAATTAGTACCTGATTCAGTGTCTTTGTTCCAATTAACTGTTACATTTAATTTGTCTAATTTAATTTGTCTAATTTCACTACGTCTAGAGCAGAAGTGAGAAGGAAGTAGTTAAGAATAAGAAATGAGATGGGAGCCCGATATGAGGAGACCATTACTGTGGCGTTCAAAGCACATGGACATTGTAGACTTTAGATA
>PVHX01023395.1:0-25844 GCA_004024805.1 Geosciurus inauris
CAGAATCTCTCTTTCTTGAAGTAATATTTTGCTACCTGTATTTGTTCCCTTATCTCTTCGTGGGTGTGATCAATGGTTGCCTGTATTTGCTCTTATCTCTTTGTTGGAGTGATCAATTTTTGCCTATATTTTTTTTATTATGCCATTCTTTAATTTACAGATCATTTTAATTATGTACATTCTGAACTCCTCTGACATTTCATCATCTCTGCTGTCAATGGATTCTACTATCGTAGTATTCTGGTTTCTTTGAGGCACTTTCTGTCCTTGTTTTTTCATGTTGACTATGTGTCTTCCTTTCTTGCAGTGCAGATCTGAGGTATTGCAGTTTCTATCCTATAATCTTGTAGTGACCCTGCAGATTACCTGTACCTCATCTTGATGTTCACTTCCAGTCCCCAGCAGGTGTCCCAAGATGAATGCTATAGCAACAAAAAATAGTGATGGTGATAGTGGAGGTAACTCATAATAGCGGTGACCTAAGATAGATGCAAACACTTTCAGAGATGGGGATGAAAGGGTGGGACTTACAATGGCTTTGGGCTGCCTGTTATGAGATGCAGCACTGTGGTGTGCTGTGCTGTGGTGAGCAGCTGTCTTCAGGCAGTCTGGTGTCCCAAGGTGAAGGCTACTACATGGGAAAGGGTATGGTGATGGCTGTAGCATCTCAAGATAGATGCGGGCTGGGGAGTGATGTGTTGGTAAATGGGGAGCCACAGTGGGGACCTCCACTGTGCACAAGGGCGGACCTGAGCCTGGGCTCACACAGGTGGGGGGGCTGTTCTGGGCCTGACCTGGGTCCTGGTATGGGTCTGTGGGGGCGGTTCTGGGAGTGGGCCTGGGCTTTGGCCTAGATTTGTCTTTTTGATCTGGTGAAGCCATTTACTTCATAGAAAGGAATGTAGTCAGAGGGGAAAAATAGAAAATTCCAATGTATGGGACCAAGGACAGAGGCCCCCTTGCCTAAGTCTAAAAGCAGTGTTATTTACTTCACAATTTAGGGAAATATCTATCATGGTCTAGGTCATCAAAAAACAATAAAAATAAAACACATAGCTCTCATTGATGTGAACTAAGCCCTTTTTAAGGTACTTAGCTCTAGTTGTAAAATTAGTTGTAGCTCTGACATATTTTTTCAGCCTAATCATTTTCACATCAGCCATCATCAAATACTATTTTTATTTTTCTTATGTAAAACCCTATTTCTAGAGCCAAAAGTAATTATCTTACTTCTCCTATAAATAAGTAAATGAATAAATAATAAATGGTAAATAAGCAAATAAATTGTTGCTAAAAGACAAAAAAGAAACCACTGACATGCCTGCTAACATGTCAAGTATGAAATAACCAAATATTTAAAAAGTATCCAAATTTAACTTAAACACAGAAGAAACCATCACATAATATTACTTCTCCTCTAGGCATTACATATTCACTTGTCAAAGTATGATGGATGATTAAATAGTAATATTAATGCTTGCACCAATTAAATAGTAATGAATGCTTGCACCAAGCTGATGGGTCTACAACTATTCAGGTCTAGAGACAATATTCATACTTCAGAATGAATTAAACACAAAAATAGACATTTACAAAAAAAAATGAGCACAAAACCAGAACCAGTATAGAGCAGTAAATTCCCTATCAAATGTATTTTATAAATACTTCACAATAGCCCTTCAACAGATGAATGAATAAAGAAAATGTGGTATATACACAATAGAACATTACTCAGCCACAAGGAAGAATGAAATTATAGCATTTGTCAGTAAATAGATGGAGCTGGAGAATATCATGCTAAATGAAATAAGCCAGTACTACAAAAAAACCAAGGCCAATATTCTTTCCAATATGTAGATGCTAACCCATAACAAGGGAGAGTATGGAGAGGAGGTATAGAGCTTCACTGAACTGAACAAAGAGGAATGAAAGGAAGGGAGGGGGAAATGGGAATAGGAAAGACAGTAGAATGAATCAGACATAACTTCCCTGTGCTCATATATGACTACATGACCAGTGTAACTCCACATCATATATAACCACAGAATGGTATCAAATTTGGAATGGGTTGAGCTTCATGTATGTATAATATGTCAGACCACACCCTACTGTCATGTATATCTAAACACAATAAATAAAAAAATGTTGTGCAAAAGCAGACTAAGAAGGCTGATCCTGAACACAGTACATATAAGAAATGAGCTAACTGAGCAGCACCTTGCAATTCCATGATGTCAGAAACATTCAAGGTTCCTTATTGCACACAAGGTTCCTTATTACTTTGAAAACATTGAATTATCTTCTAAAATTGCATTAAGTTTAAGTGCTTGAAAAAGTTCCTATCATCTCCAACTAATTCTTTTTCACTGATGAGTTGTAAAACTTTGGCTCTCACGCATTCTCCACCTAGCTAGAGGATTACCTGATTATAAATCAGATATTCTTACTGAAATTTTTGCTTTGAAAATACAGTCCAAGTTACTCAAAAGAAAATTTTAATAATCTATGATCCTACTCTATAACTCCATATTTTGCCATTTTCCAAAATAAAATCTTTTCTCACCTTAGCAGATCTCAGATAATGATTTCTCACCTCTGAAATCTTTGCTCAGTAATTCTGCCTTTATTCTTAGCATTGATTGGATGATAATAGAATACAATGCAAGCCTAGTGTAAGAATCTAACGTGACTGAAGCAAAAGATTTTTACTTTCTTGGAAAGCAGATCTAAGTCAAGTCCTTTAGAGACAAGTCTTTCCCCCAGTCCCAACTTCCTCTGGTCCCCACCTCCATCTCACATTTTCTACACCCAGGGTCCATTCTGAATATTCTATCTGAACCTTTTCATCTCTTCAATGCTCAATTCTTCTCCCTGCTCAATTTTTGGAGCATAATATAATAATAAGTCAACTAAATATATTCAGAGCTTCATGTGTACAGAATAGGACTAACCACTGTATCACAACTCAGATGCCTACAGGAGCCAGGCAGGTAAAATGTAGCCACTGAAGGAGACTGAACAGGTGTGAGAAGAATTGGGAAGCATATTTCTTTTCTATAGACATATCTACTACTCAACTACAAACTATTCTGACCACCTCCTACATGTAAGAAGAGATAACCTGTCCTAAATTGTATGAAATGGCCAAAGATACAACACTTGACATAGGACAGATGAGATTGTGTATTAGGTATAAATAAATATTCATAGCTTGGGGAACGGCCACAGGAATCAGAGAGTACTAGCAGAGACTCAGATATACTTTGTAGCAACAAGAGGATGGGGTAACTTTTGTCTCTACAGGAAGAAGTGACTGTAGAATAATTTCACTGGACCCTAGGGAGGTGAAACCTGATAGATTAAGGACCAGATGCAGTGTGGCTAGTTGGAATGAAGGGGAGGAGCTTTTATTAATAGGTTTGGGGTATATTTGCTGAGATCAGAAGAATTCACAGTGAGGCTTTGAGGCCCTGTGAGGCTCACAAATGAGCTCTTGAAATTTTAGGACTTACAGTGTAATTGTTGCCTGTAAGAATATCAGACCACTGCTGCAAGACCCAGATTTTCAAGATAAATCAGAAATTTTCATTTTTATGTAAAATTCTCCTGATTTCAAACATTGTCATTATTTTAATAGCATAGTGCATGATAAGCAAAAAAAAAAAAAAAAAAGCTTTGCACCATATTCAGCTGCACCTTCCAGTTTGTGGCCTTTGTTTTATATATATGGCGACATTTCTTCTCAATAAGTAAAGTTGGTATTGTATTCACTCCAGTTTGAAGATGGGGAAAAAAAGGAAATGCTACATCTCGTGTGTATAGACTTGTCCATAGTCATAGACTGATATCTAGTTTTGAAACACAGTAAGTATTCAATAAGTTAAAACTACTTAATAAACTGAAATTTTTACTAGTGAGATTATTGGGGCATCAAGTCTTTCATGACTGCACAAGAACAAGTACATGGTTTGAGATTCTTAGGGCATGATACTAATTTGTTTCAATTTCACTTTCAGTTGTTAACACAGATAGCACTGAAATCTAATCAATTTCAATAGCCAAATATTGCTTAACATGTGGCCTACTCTCCAGAGAAAATCATCATTATGAAAAACAATTGATATGCTTATGATAACTTTATTTCAATAAATAATGTAATCTCTTTAAATTAAATTTCTAAAAAATTGGTGTGGAGACAACTTGTTATGTAAATTGATTAATAAAATTAGTATGAAAATAGGAAATGTTTATTTCACTGTGAATTTATAAATACTGACTCATTTTACTCTTCATAACAGGGCAGGGTTTTGTAAAGACCTTAAACTTACTAAATTTGTTTCCTTAATATCTTCTTTGTGTTAATGTGCCAGATTGAAAATGAACCAAAAAGACAATTTGCTTATCATTTATCCCCTAATTTAATGAACCACTTTATAACCAGCACACACACACAAAGGAAAAAAAGAAAAAGAAAAAGAAAGAAAGAAATCACGAGTTTTAAACTCTATATGCGAGGGAGATGAAATTTCTTGAGGTTATTTAAAAAATTAAATATTATAATGTACTCATCATTAGTGTACAATAGTAGACTTATTTTCTTCTATATAAACTTTTATCTCCTATACTGAAATTAAATTATGATGGAATAGACATAGAAACCAACTCAGGTTAAATAGGTAATATATGTAAAATATGAAGAGTAGGCTCTCACTAAAAGTGAAATCCTTTTATAATACCTGCTAGATTTTATGATACTAGCAATTTAGAGAAGTCTCGGTAATGAATTAACTCATCAAAGATTCAAACCTTAATTCTTTTAAAGTATGATATTTTAAAAAAATTTTTTTTTAGTTGTAGATGGACACAATGTCTTTATTTTATTGCTTTGTACATGGTGCTAAGGATCGAACCCAGGGCCTCACGCATGCGAGGCAAGCACTCTACTACTGAGCTACAATACCAGCTCCTAAAGTATGATATTTTTAAGTGAAAACACTCCATCTTCAATAAGCTATTATCAAATTTCTTTTTCTCCTAGTGCTGGGAATGGAACCCAGGGCTTCACATAGACTAGCTAAGCACTCTGCAACCAAACTATACCCCAATCCCTGAATATTGGCATCATTTACTTCCACCAATTCAGATGATGAATAAATCTCTCTCTCTCTCTCTCACACACACACACACGCACGTGCACACACACACACACACACACTGTTCATTTTTTTTATGTGTCCAAAAAGAAAATGTGTCAAGGATCTTGAAAACTTGTGAGAAAATCTAGAATTACCCAATTTTAAATAGCAAGAGAAATAAGATTCTCCTTGACTTTGCAAAAAGTTATGGACAGCCAACCTCTGGTTACCTCAACATAAAACCTTTTAGCATCTTCATAGATATAAGCTAAACATATTTATCAATTAGTTGAGGGATTTATTGTTGAATATACTCATAACTATTAAGAAGTCAAACATTACTAGACCATATTTATTATAACCAATGAAAGAAATAATCAATTATGCCTTCCCAAAGCACGAAGTGCCAATCTGCAACAGCTGCTAGTTTGTGTCCCGCCTTAAATCTGCCTCAGAAAAATATTCAACTATTTATCTTGAAACTTCAGGCAAAGGTAATGAAAGAAGGAAGAAAACTGATATCATTATAACTACTGGTGTCATGAAGCCAAAGGTAAAAAGGGATAGCAAAAGTGAAAAGGAAGCCATGGGGATAGACATTGGATACTATCCTGGGATTTGAGCTTGCTTTCTTAGCTTTATCTACTCCACATGGGATGCAGGCTTCACGCACCACACCCCAGGCACGGCAGTTGCACAGTAGCCAGGGGTAGAGTTAGAAAGGGTCTGAGCTCTTTGTAATCTGGCCTGCTTTTGAATTCCTTGCTGCTGTAGTGTGGTCTTTAATGATGTCATCTCTGAAGCCTTAGTCTCAGTTTTCTTATCCACAGAATATGTTTCATAACCATATTATTGAGAGTTTTGTGAAGATTAAATTGAGATTGTTTGCTTAAAGGTGTTCACATTCTTGGAGGGTGAGCACATAAATGAAACAAACTGTGAAGACTAAACCCTAAAACACTCAAACATTTCAAGGTCAAGAGAGGATGAAGGACCCAGCAAATGAACCTGAAAAGAAGGGCACAAATCAAAGAAGGGGAGGTGTGTTACCCTGGAAAACAAGTGAAAGTGCTTCAGGGATAAAGAGGTAAGGAGCTACCATCAAAGTGAGGAGGTCAAGATGGTGGACAGATACCATTATTTGAGAAGTTATATTAAAAGAATGAATAGCAATAGTGAAAAGAAATGGTGAGATAGGGTATTTTTTCATATGTAAAATATTATAGGATATTTTGTGTTAAATATCTCTTAGTGTGGAAGAAACTGAGAATTTGGAATTAATTTGATATTGATTTTGACAAGATTTACTGTATAAGAGAGCAGGAGAGAGTTGACATTTCTATGAGTGAATAACTTCAGTAATATACAAGTAGAATGATGGCTGTTATAGGAACGATGGGTCATTCACTATATATGAAAGAGATACAGAGAACATGACTACACACAGGCAGACACAGCAGGTTGGTAAATTTAGCACTTGTTAGATGAGAAAGTTCTTGCGTAATTGATTTTTTAATTGGAAAAATAAGAATTTAGTTAATTAGTTAAGACTGAGAGGAGGGGGAGAAATGATAGATTGAGAACAGAAAAAGTGGAAATTTTTAAACATGTAATAGAATTAGTGGCAATGCTAAAATTCCAATAGATATTTTTGGTCTTAAATATCTATTGTGAATTTTAAGTGAAGTTCATTTGCATGATAGTATGCTTTTCTCTAGTCACAGAAATAAACAAAATGGCTGAGATTTCATCTGTATTGAAGTTTTCCCATGCCAGTATAATGGAGGAAAAGACAAGTAAGGGGGTGAGGGCTTGTATCCTGGAATGATTAAGTGATGGACTACCAAGTCTTAAGTGATGGACTACTTAAGTCTTAAGATGGTAAACCCAAAGTGAGGAAATGAAGAAGTGATAGGTATTTTTAAAAATAATTCAACAAACAAAATCTGAGGCATGTTATTAAACTATCAGAATAAGAGTACTAGAGGAAGTAATATTGAAAAATATGAAATGGATATCCCAGATAAAAGGTTTAAAATTGAGTATTTGGAAGTAATTCTGTTGCCATTTCCAAGAAGACATAGTAAGATCCTAAAGTGGGAATAAAATAGAGGAAAAGATGATTGAATGTAAGAAGGTCAAGAGGTTGAAATGGTAGGATGGAAAATGGGTCATACAAATTGATGTGGAAGTCACCAAAATAATGATAAAACACGGTGAAGAGAATAGAATAGAAATAGAAAATAGTGAATAGAAATCAAATATCTTCAGTAAATGAAATGGAATAAAGAAAGTATTGGTACAAGATAGCAGTAAGTAGGAGGAGTGTGTGGTTTTAGTCTGATGGTATGTACATGAAGGAGCCAAGGGTCTTCAAGGGTGGTGAGGAATATGGTCTGGAAGTAAGAAAGATGAGCAAGAAGAACATGTGCATTAATTTTATATTGCTGCTGTAACAAATTACCATAAACATAATGACTTAAAGCAACACATTATTTTATAGTTCTGAAGTCTGAAATCTATTTCACTGGCTAAAATAAAGGTGACAGAAGAACAGAACTCCTTCTTGAGGTGCCAGGGTAAAATATATTCCCTTGTTCCTTTCAATTTCTGGAGGCTGTCCACACTCCTCTGCTCATGATCTCTTCTTCCGTCTTCAAAACCAGCACCTAGTGTCTTCAAATTTCTCCTTGACTCTGACATTCCTGCCTCCCTCTTATAAGTATCCATATAATTGTCATGGACTTATCTTGATAACACAATATCCTCTTCTTCTTTATAGGTCTTTAACCTAATCCTATCTGCAAAGTCCCTTGTGCATGCACAGAAACATATTCTCAGGTTGTACAATTTAGACATAAGCATTTTTTGGAGAGGATGAAGAGGGAGGCAATTATTCTGCCTATAAGAATATCTCTCCTGAGGTGGGGAAAAGGCACACTAATACATTGCTGGTAAGACTGTAATTTGGTGCAACCAATCTGGAAAGCAGTATGGAGATTCCTTAGAAAACTTGGAATAGAACCAACATTTGACCCAGCTATCCCACTCCTCAGTCTATACCCAAAAGACTTAAAAACAGCAACCTACAGTGATGCAACCACTTCAATGCATATAGCAGCTCAATTCACAATAGCTAAACTGTGGAAACAGCCTAGATGCCCTTCAATAGATGAATGGATAAAGAAACTGTGATATATATATACACAATGGAATACTATTCAGCCTTAAAAAGAATGAAATTATGGCATTTATGGATAAATGGATGGAGTTTGAGAACATCATGCTAAGTAAAGTAAGCCAATTCCCAAAAACCAAAGGCCAAATATTTTCTCTGATTAGTGGATGCTGACCCATAATGATGGTGGAGGTGGGGAGCATGGAAGAAATGAAGGAACTTTGGATAGGGCAAAGGGAGGAAGAGTAGAGGAGGGAGTATGGGGGTAGGAAAGATGGTGGAATGAGATGGACATCATTACCCTAGGTATATGAATGAAGACAAAAATTGTGCGACTCTACCTTGTATTCAACCAGAGAAATGAAAAATTGTGCTCCATATGTGTGCTGTGAATTGAAATGCATGCTGCTGTTTAAAAAAAATAAAAAATAAATAAAAAGAATATCTCTCCTATTCCAGGTATAAAGATAGGGGAAAGCCATTCAGTGGCCCCCAAGAAAATTTAGTGCAAAAAATAGAAGCACATTTTCATAAAAGGGTTTGCTCATTTTAGGCTATGAGATCTAGTGGGTTTGATGGAACAATTTAGAAATCAGTAAGGACTAGGATTGGGTCACATAAGAAAATATAGAGAGCCTCAAGGCCAAGAATCTGCATCATGAGGGAAAACCCAGGAGACTGATGATTCTGGCATTAACTGAGAGGGAAAATGGACGCAAGACACAAAGGGATGTTCTTCTGAGGGAAAGGTGACAACTTAATTATAATTACCAATAACTTACTTGAGTTTGTCCCTAATGAAGCTTTTAGTGATGAAATTGGTAGTGACATCAGTTGGGGGAAGACAGCAGGACTGGCAGTCTTTCCTGCAATACAACTGGCCAAATGTCTTCCTTAAAGATGTGTGTTTTCCTATGGCTGTTGCCATGTCTATAAATTGTTTTCTAATACTAGCAATTGTTATAAGTAGAAAACAGAATTTTGAATATATTGATGGTTGTAAGAAGTGAGTATAGATGAGTTGATAAAAATAGAACCTTTACTTCTTGGCAGGTATCTGTAATTCAATTGACCATATCTTACTCATTTTGTACAAAAATTTAGTAGATCCTGCTGTACTTGTTCCTGCCTTTCATTCTTTATCCTGCTATGAGAAACAAAACAAAATAAAACAAAAAACCTCATAAGATACCTTGCTTCAGTAAGAAGATCTGTAGAGACAATTATGAGAACATGATAGTCCACTGGGAATTCTCTGTGTGATCCTTTCTTTCCTATAAGATGAACACCATAATAGCACTCACCTCACATGATTGTTGGGGTATTACCTAAAATAAAAAATGTGTCTAATACAGTGTGATGGTTCATATTTTTAGAACTATTACTGTTTTTATTCTAGTAAGTTTATCAAATCCTACTCTGGGTCGTGAGTCCTATACATTATTTGGAATATGTTAAAAAATACTCAAAACAAGATAAATGTAACATCAATTTGATTTGACTCATGGATTCCTCTTAGGAAGGAAACTATTCTTCATAAATTCTTGGATGACAGAAAATGAGAGCCAGAAGGTGTATATGAATCCCTTAATCAATTAATTCCCACATACTCATGCATTAATTGAATGCTTACTATTAGACATTAAAACTGTAGCAATAAACAAAACAGCCAAAGCCACTGGGGAGACACACTGCAATTTCAAGAAACAACAAGGGTGTGAAACAAAACAGGGCAACAATTTAGAGAACAATGGGATTAAATGGGGGCCCCAGGTAAGTAGCATGGTCATCCAAGATATTTTTGAAGAGGGCAATTTTTTTTTTTAAATATTTTTTTCGTTGTTGATGGACCTTACTTCTATTGATTTATTTATATGTGGTGCTGAGAATCGAACCCAGGGCCTCACACATGCTGGGCAAGTGCTCTGCCACTGAGCCACAACCCCAGCCCTGAAGAGGGCAAATTTGAATACAGATTCAGATGACATAGGACAGCTGGAAGACGGTATTCCAAGCCAAGCAAAGAGTAGAGCAAATGTAAAGCCTCTAGTTTGGAAATGGACTTGGTAAGTCTGCAAGGCAAAGGGAAGGCCAGAAGGCCCAGATCCTAAGGCATGGAGGAGGGAGAAGTGTGTGTTAAGTCCTCTGGATTTTGTTCTAATACCAGTTCTTTCTCTGGTAACCACAAAAGAGTGGCTAAGCTATTTTGAATGAGATTGTAAGAGAACTTATTTAAATTAATGCATGTATTACTAGTTAATTTAAAATAATGTATTTAAAAGATTAAATAACCAATACTAAAGTATAAAACTGAAACGAAAGCCATTCCTTTGACTCAAACCTCTTGCTAAAAGGAACTGCTATGATAATTTTTATAATAATTTTCATCTTTTTTGTTAACAATGTTTATCTATTTCCAAAAGTGGGAATATACCACACTCATTATTTTGCACCTTGACTTTTTTTCACTACATGACTTAGGAACTTTTCCTTGTAAGAATATATAGATTTTTATTTATTTTAAATGGTTGATCAATATCAAGCTGTGAGATTTATTTAATTATGCCCTTAATTAAGAGAACTGATTTTTTATTTCCACCTTTACAAACAATACTATTATCTAAATCTGTGTGGATATATGTGTGTGTACATTTAATTTATTATATAAAATTCATTAAATAAATAAACTAACCCTCCCTTAGCACAATTCCAGAGGGCCTGAAGGGCCAGTGGAAATGTTTATTTAGAAGGATGGCTGAAGGTATTTGAGTGACCTTCTACTAAACATGAAGTTTTGTCTTGTGGCGCATTTTGTTTTTATTTTGTAGCAATGTAAATGCTGCTTTCATGTTGATCCTCCTTTGTCCCAATCTTCTAAAAACTTCTTTATACTTGGGAATGCTTCATCTGTGTGGGCTACATTTTTTCTTGAGAAACTTTTTGTAAAATGTTGTATTCTAGCTAGGAATGGTGGCCCCTGTAATGCAGGCAGCTTAGGAGGCTGAGGCAGGAGGATTGCAAGTTCAAAGCCAGCTTTGGCAATTTAGCAAGGCCCAAAGCAACTTAGTGAGACTCTGTCTCAAAATTTAAAAATAAATAAATAAAAAGGGATTGGGATGTGGCTCAATGGTTGAGTGCACCTAGCTTAAAAATGTGGTACCAAAAAAAAAAAAAGAATCTAAATCTGGGATGATATAGTGAACACAGGAGACAGGAAACAAAGAAATGCAGAAATAAGAGGCTAAAAGAAGAATAACCATCACAACTCTAGCTACCTAGATTTTACTAATATTTTGAAATGGGCTTTGCATTTCTACAAGGTGGGTATCATGATTCAAGCAGTCTTATCTAGATTTCTCAGGCAAGACAAGATGGCCCCAGCTGACATCTGGGTTACATATTTAATGTCCAAACATCCATGGAAGGGGAGTCAGTCAAACTCACTGTTCTGATTTCAAGTAAACAAAATATCCAATTGATGGACTGATTGCTACACTTGTTTTGTATTTCTGTATACACAGCCACATGCCAGGGACCAAAAAAAAGCATCATCTTCAAATCCAGGCAAAGCATAATTGTGTCTCTCATTCATAACAATCTGCATTGTGAAGAATGATGTATGTACTAAAGTCTCTCTCACTCCCCATTTTCCCAAGGTACAGAAAAACAAAACAGCTTCCATAAAGGGCAATTCATATGAATAAAACCTTATTCATAATGTTGTCTTCTTTGCTTTTCTTTCCTTGTTCAATAGTGTGACTTTTCTTTTTCATTAGTATTTCCATAATAGCTTTGGCTGAGAAAAAAGAAGCCCATAGTCATGTTTTTACTGTTCTGGCAAGTGTTTAAGAATGGGAGCCATACCAATATATTGATTGGGGTCTCTATATGTTGTCTAATCATCCATGTTTTCATTTACTTTCATTAAAATTAGTGCTATGTAAGTATCAAAAAAATGAACGAATTGGGGCTGCAGTTGTAGCTCAGTGGTAGAATGCTTGCCTAGCATGTAAGAGGAACTGGATTCAATCCTCAGCACCACATAAAAAAAATAAATAAAATAAAGGTATTGTGTCCATTTGCAACTAAAAGTGATATATATTAACCAATTATCATCCATTCCCATTGATAAATAGTTTGGAAGTACATTTAATAACATTTCCTTATTCCTGCTTGGAAAAAAAGTTATTTCACACTCATTTTGCATGTGTAAGTCAATATACACACATACATACACACACATACAGAGGTGAAAATAAACTGGCTGGTTTCTTCTATTTAGTTATAGTATATACACTTATGTATTATTTTGAAAAATGAGACCTTAATAGATTACATGGACGGTAAGATAGAAGGGGCTCTGTATCTCTCCCATCCCCCCCATCTCCCTCCTCTCAAACTACACTCTAGCCTATTAAATAACTCTTTACTCCTTGAGTATCTCATACTCAGATAAACTGTACTCTTTGCCTACACTTTATATCCTATATATACCTTTATATTTATTTACTACACAAACACATGCACACAAATTCTTTGAGACAAAATTTTGCTCTGAGATACAATTCATTCTCAACCCTAGAGTCACTAACAAGGCCATATTTGATATTCCTCCAGTATGATCCTCAAACTTCTATAACTTCCTAATCACAGAAGTTATATTGTATTGTAATTGTTCATTATTTTAGTCTGTTTGGGCTGTTATAACAAAATACCATAAACTAGGTAGATTAAACAGCAGAAAGTTCTCACAATTCTAGAGACTAGAAAGGTGCTAGAAGGTTCAATGCTGGGGAAAGCTCTGCTTTCTGGTTCATAGATGGCATTTTCTCACTCGTACAGTAGAAGGCACCTGGGGTCTCTCTTAGGTCACTTTTGTAAAGGTACTGTATTAGCTTCACATTACTATAATAAAATACTCAGGGCAATTAAGTTATGAAGACAAAATATTAATCTAGCTCACAGATTGGAGTTTCATATTGGGACATAGGAAAGACTTGGGCCATTTGGGGGGGCACCTGGTGAAGGCAGCACATCATGATGAGATCTTGAAAAAGACTGAGATGAAGAGACTAGAGTCCCACAATCCCTTTGTTCACGGCATCTTCCGATAGCACTACCTTGAGGATCAAGCCTTTTACATATGAACCTTTGAGGGACACTCATTCAAACTGATAGGCCTAATCCTATTCTTGAAGGCTCCTAATTTCCCACCTTGGATATTGGGATTTCAACCTGTGACTTTTGGAAGGACAGAAACATTCAGAGTGTAGTGCACAGTTCCCTAATTATGCTCTCCTCTCCGGTGACATCAAGGATGCATGCTGTTGTGTCACTGTCTTCAGCATCTATCACAATTAGCAAAACAGACATTTAAGAAACATGTCCTAAGTGAAAGCATTAAGGGATCATTTACTATATGCTAATATTTGAGGCAAAGTTATGGTAAGGCAAAGGCCATAACTTTATTCAAAGAATTGTGCTGAAGCAGAGGATATTTGTAGAGTTAATGTCATTATTACTATTGCAGTTGTAAGACAAGATATAGTGCTCAGAATTATTAAAACTGCCTCAGAAAGTAGAAATGTTTGAAGAAAGTATAGTTTCCAAGGATATGCCATTTCTTAAATTCGCTTTTTGGAATGACAGCTAAGATCTTAGCTGAACACAGCCAAACAATTCCCAAGGATATAACTAAAAACACTCAGGTTGCCAGTAAATTGTTCTCCAAAACAATGATTATTAGGACAACAAAATCATGTAAATAGAAATGGAAAAGGCATAACAGGTCATCTAATCTCCCCCATGAGAATACTATCTTAAATGTTGGCCTCAGTACTCACCAGGGTGAATTTTAAGTACAATCAGTGATGTAAATCCCACCTTCACCCACGGGAGGCTGTTGTGCAAACCAAACGTTTTCATTGCTTCTGCTTGGAAGAAATATTTAAAAATATGCCTTTTCATGGAACTGGAGTAATAAAGTCTTGGAGCTGAAGTTTTATTTAACTCTGAATTGAATTATGAGCAGCAAATTTACTCTTTCTATTTAAAAGTGTACCTACTAGACAGAAATTTCCTTCTCTTCTCTTGGATATACTTTTTAGTTCATTCTATCAATGAGTAAAAATTGGAAAGAGTACTGGGAGTAGTGGCACACATATAATCCCAGCAATTCAGAAGGCTAGGCAAGAGAATCACAAGTTTGAGTTTAGCCTAACCAACTTAACAAGATCTTGTAGCAAAATAAAAAATAAAAAGGCTGGGAAATGTAGCTGGTTGGTGGGGCACCACTGAGTTCAATCCCAAGGACCACTAAATAAATAAACACAAATAAATACATAAACAAATGAAATTGGAATGGGAAAACAATTGGGATATGTCATTTCAGTGGGTGAAATCTTCATAAAGTCAACTTTAAGAGAGGTTTGCAGGGATACAAAAAAAAATTAATGGAATATTTCTTAAATAAATAATTTGCTAGGGATGAGACATTTTTGGATTATTTTGAAGGCTAGGCAAATTATTTCTGTTTTCTTACCATTTTAATTTTAATTTTCAGGAGGATTTTACCTGTACCATTTTAATATGTACCCTTTCATGTTATTTAAAATCTCTCTGGGTCAAGGGTAGGGCCATATTGGCCTTTTATCTGAAATATTTTCTAGTCATCAGTCTTTTATTTACTGATTATTTGAAGATTGGATGTATTTCATGCCACTGTGACATTTTTCACTTCCTATTTTCTTGAGCTGACCCTCATATTTTAACTTAATTATGTTTTATGTAATATTTATGTCATCAAATGAATTGCTTATTTTACCTAATATGCACAAGCTTAAAATATTATAACTGCCAAAATATCTTGCAATACACATTTTTGAAAACTCTCCACATTTAATTATCAATCAATAGATAATTTTCTTCTTTAATGAAAGACCCTGCTTTTCAGTGCTATTTTCTTAGCTCCCTGCCTGCTATCTGTGTCAAATTGTATTTCTAATCTATTGCACTTGATGCTGATCTATTGTCATTATGAAATCTGCTTAATTGGAACAAGTATAGAGAAATTATAACTTTAAATTTGTAAAAATTAGAAAAGTACTTTATCTAATATACTTCTATTATAGAGATTCTATTGAACTTATTTTTTTAAAATATTTTTTAGTTGTCGATGGACTTTTATTTTATTTATATGTGGTGTTGAGAATCGAGCCCAGTACCTAACACATACTAGGCAAGAGCTCTTCCACTGAGTTACTACCCCAGCCCCTGAACTTATTTAATAAACAAGTACTTAGTATTCAAAATAGTTTTTCTTTTAAGGCACCAGCTGTATACACACTTTTTACACAATGAATATTTTCATAGGTTGATTTATGTCAAACTAATAAATTCTAAATTAAACATTGATTTAGTGAAATATTCTATTTAGTTCTAATTGCTTTCTTTGGTTGCTATATTAGGTACTCCTGAAAACATTTCTACCTCAAAATTTTTGAGGAAAAACTTTCTTTAGCAACCAATAGGGATGAATAAAACTGACCATTGTGAAAACCTGCTACAGTGATCTTCCCACTGGATATGCTGCCATCTATTATTTTTGTCTATGATCTTTCAGTTCCCAATCCATGAGATTCTGTTCTCCTCCAAAGCAATTATAATCAATTTGTAAGTAAAATCTCATGATCCACTGTTTCAAATGCTTCACTGGAGACCAAAAACATGACGTTGGTGTATTCTCTTCATCCAATTAGTTTTGTAACTCTATCAAACAAGCTTACTATTATGGTCTGGCATGATTTGTTCATTATGGACCATGCTGCTGAAGGCTTATGATTCTATTGTCTGTAACTGCTTACAGATTGCTCTTCAAGATTCTTCTCCTTTACTTCACTCCACATTGATATATTATTTGGTTATTTGCCAACATTTTACTTATTGGACATATTAATGAAGAAAAAACCTTAAAGAAAATAATTTGTAAAATCACTTTAATTTTTTCTTTTTCAAAGCATACAAAATTTAAATGACATAATTTGGGATTTTTAGTATTTCATTTCTCTAATTTAATATAAATTCATTTCAATGAGATTTATAAGATTTTGGCATTATTAATTTATGAACATTTGCATTTTAGTTGACAATAAAACTAGACTAAGCAGAGGAAAATGTATTGCTTCAGAGATTTCATTTTCTATCTCAGATAGAAAATACCTAATTGGCAGGCACAGTACAATAAATTGAGAAGACCTAAAAATGTCTATATGAGGTAAGGCAAAATTAATTCATAACATTTGTTTATATTACATAACTAAATACAAATGTTGGAATTGCTATAAATATTAAAATAGCTACAATATAAAACCAGTTACAAAAGTCAAAAACATTCTGAAACTTCAAACTTTCCTTGTGTATCAACAGATCATTCATGGCAGTTATTGGTAGATCTGCAGTAACCAATAACTTTAATGCTTTCAGTTACTAAGTATCCTGGCTCCCTTTTCCATAACCTTTAGATTATTTGATCATACAAACGTGATTCTAAAATGTAGGGAAGTGTGTTCATTTAATATTCTTCCTGGAAATCTGTTGACATTTCCAAATGCCTTTTGCTTTAAAAATAGACATTTATATTACAACAGTTATTTTCAAACTTCAAAATTATTGAAGCATGAGAAATTGGGGATTCTGCTACATTTTCTTTCTATTCAGGCTAATTTAGCAATGTCTGTGAACATTTTTAAAAATTTTTGCAAATTAGGTATCCATGTTTAAAGTGCCTTTGAAATTTCCTGCTTTCTCACTTAGCTACACTATTGTTTTTTATTGCCATTATTAGCATATATTAATTGTACAAATTGGTGGATTTCACAGTAACATTTTCCTCATACATAGATCTTGCTTTGATCATTTCCACCCTCCCTTCTATACTCTCTTGCCTTCACTTTTCTCCCTGCTTCCCCAAGTCCATTTCCTCTTCCCCCAATAGTTTGTCTTCTACTTCCTGGTCTTTCTGTTAGTTTGTTTCCACATATAAGAGAAAACATGTAATGCTTGTCTTTTTGTGTCTGGTTTACTTTGCATAATATGATGTCCTCAAGTTCCATACAACTTCTTGCAAAAATACTTTTCTTCTTGACATAATTACTTTTTTTCTTTATTTCTGAGCTATACTCCATTGTGTGTGTGTGTTACATTCTCTTATTCATTCATCTTTTGATCATTGCCTAGGCTGATTCTATATCTTGGCTAAAATAAATTAGGAAGCAATAAACATGGGTATGCAGGTATCATTTTTGTAAACTTAACTTTTGTAAATTTGGATTAGTGTTTAATTGAACAACTGGGGTCTGTAGCCTTGCCAAGTTGACACAGCTGAAAGACCTGAACAAATGGAATATGTACTGCACTTTCTGGTGGTGGATAATCCATCATTGAAAATTTAAGCTGGTACAATCTTATAGGTACCATTTATTTTCTACTCATTCAGTTCTAAATTCTATTTGATTTTAAGCATTTCAAGTACCTTAGTACATTTTCATTGCTATCACAAAATACCAGAGACAGATAATTTATAAAGATAATTTTTTTAGATCACAATTCTAGAAACTGAGAAAACTAAGAGCATGGTGAATAGCATTGGGGAGGTCTTCTTGGTGCATAGTATGGCAGAGGGCATCACACAATGAGAATGATAAAGGGAATTCACTTTTATAACAAAACTACTCCCTCAATAATTCATTAATCTCAGTGAGTTGGATGACCCAGTCACCTCCCTAATGTCTTACCTTCATATACCATGAACATATGTATTTGAAGACTGAGTTCTTAACTGATGAATTTGGTAGACACATTCAAACCATGTGTACTATGTATATTGTCATTTTCAGTAATTTAAAAATCTTTATCATGTTATTTTCTAACAATTAAATAATGTGTCTACTTAGAGCACCAAGATTTCAAGACAGCTTCATACATAATCTGAGATTAGTGGTTCAATTATTTAAGTATTTGGATCTTCAATCTAAAAATGTTTCTACATGTCTAGATAAAAATTTTGAAAGGGCATTTTATCACAAATTTCTGAATATTCATTTAGGTTTAGAATGCTGGTGCTTAAGGAAATTTTGAGCATTATTTATGCCAAACTCTTTATTTTAAATGTATGAAGATCAAACAGGGTGATAACTCTGTGCCCTATGACATATATATAAAGGTTACATGAGAATAGGCCCTTCTTCTCTACCAGTCAGGAAGCTCCATTATCTTGTATCTGCAACATCTGAAAATCAGGGTTTTTTTTCTGAAGTTTAAAAAAATGTTTTTATTAATTTTATTTTTTTACACAAGTGGAGAACAACTTTTTATTTCTCTGGTTGTACATGATGTAGAGTCACACTTTTCATGCAATCATACTCATACATAGGAGTAATAATGTCCATTTCATTCTACCTCATTACTCCCCACACATTTCCCCTCCCCTTCCTTCCCTCCCCTCTGCTCAATCCAAAGTTCTTCCATTCTTCCCTTGATGCTCTCCCATTATGGATCAGCATCCACTTATCAGAGAAAACCTTTGGCCTTTGGTGTTTTGGGATTGGCTTGTATCGCTTAGCATGATATTCTCCAATTCTGTCCATTTACCCATAAATGACATAATTTCATTCTTTTTAAGGCTGAGTAGTATTCCATTGTGTATGTATGTGTATGTGTATATATATATATATATATATATATATATATATATATATATATATCACAGTTTCTTTACCCATTCATCTCTGGAAGGGCATCTAGGCTGTTTCCACAGTTTAACTATTGTGAATTGAGCTGCTGTAAGCACTGAAGTGGTTGCATCACTGTAAATGCTGATTTTAAGTCCTTTGGGTATAGACCTAAGAGTGGGATAGCTGGGTCAAATGTTGGTTCTATTCCAGATTTTCTAATGTATCTCCGTACTGCTTTACAAAATGGTTGTACCATTTTGCAATCCCACCAGCAATGAATCGGTGATAAAGGTTGTTAATAGCAATGAAAATCGATGTGTACAGGACTCAGACATATTTTAGCTTGTGCTACTCAGATAATTGAAGAGCATGTGCATATAATTCTTTCACATAAAGCAACTACATTCCAAGGAGTTTGGAGGATTCAGTTGGGGTTGCTTGGATTGCAAAAGTGATGAGTCATGACTCATACTCCTGCTATAGTGCACAACCCATGACCGCACAGTCTTGATGACCTCATGGAGTTGTCCATGGTGCTCCAGCACACATCTCAACTCAGACGTTTTCTTAGCATGTTTCTATGTATATTTCACCTGCTAGCACTTCACTTTGCAATCAAAGAATGAAAGCACTAGTCCCTGCATTCCCTTCCCATTCTGAGTTTTTGTTATAATTACACTTTGTATCATGAGATACATATGCATTCATATGTATTCTCAGAAGTAACGGGCAGAGATCACATGCTCCTTTCCAGTTGTTCGCCCATTGGTAACACTTTTTAGAATATGGTATGCAGGATACCCATATTGATGCAGTAGCAATACAGAACAGTCCCACAACCAAAAGTCTTTTTCATGTGGCCAATTACACACAGATTCACTTTTCTCCATTTCCCATTCTCCTTTACTCCCGGCAATCTGTTCTCCATTTCAATAACTTCATATTATCAAGAGTGATGGATACTACCGGGAATATTAATAAAATCAAACTTAATGCAAAAAGATTCTTGTATTATTGTCTTGATTTTACAGAGAAGAAAATCGAGGTTAGAGGAAGGTTAAATAACTTAATAGTTTTGAAATACAGGTATCAAAATATTTTTTAAAAGTGAGTTATTTAGGACTGGGATTATAGCTCAGTGGTAGAGTACCTGCCTAGCCCATGTGAGGCACTGGGTTTGACCCTCAGCACCACACACAAATAAAATAAAAGCATATTGTCCATCTACAACTAAAACATATTTTTTAAAATGTGAGTTATTTACAAATACATGTGCTTCTTAATTAGCATGGTAAGATCCTGCAGTGGGTATAATAATCCCTGTAAGTCCAAAGTAGTGACGACTAAATGATCTGAGAATCTGTAATAATTATAATGCGTTATGAAAATATTTATAATTCCTATGAATGATTAAATCGGTTTCTACTCATAGCTTTTTTGCCTAATTCATAATTCAAGGACACTAAATTTGTTTGAAGTTCATGGAAATAAAGATGTAATTTTTTTCCTCATCCATGTTCATGGGTCCTGAACAGTATCTAGAAAAGGTTGTGGATCTGAAGTTAAGAACCCTTGCACCAGAGGGCACATGGTCAGTAACATACAACTCACTGGTTACCATCACTGAAATAATAAATGTTTATAAAAATGCAAAAAAAATAGTAACTAGTTTGTAAGGGTTAAAAATCAAAATAGATTAATTCTAAATTCCTAAGTCTTAAAAACTATAATCCTAGTATGGCAATTTAAAATAGAAATTGGCATATAATGAAGATGAAAGAAGAAATAATAGAAATACTCAAGTGTGTCATTTTAGTCAAGAAATTGAATCTCATTGCAGGACAACTTTTCCATTGATGTGTTCTTCTATGTCGCTCCTCAACATTCCTGAGAAAAGTACTGAGAGAGATATAGGATAGTTGAGATAATGGATTGTGAAGCTATTTATTATCATTTGTGTCTCATTACAACAGAATATTTTGAAAGCATTTGAAATATTTTTAAGCCAACAACAGTAGGAAAAACAAACTTTTCTCATGTGCAACTGTCAAAGCTTAGGCGAAAATTATTATCGATGTTATTTAACTTTATTCAATGTCTGAGTCTGGTTTTACAAATTTCTGTAACTGAAATGTAAGAACAAAATTTTAGCATTTTAGCATGAGACATTTCTCCCATGATGGTTTTTTATTCCTTTCCCATATTGCCTTATTACTTAGTTTTCTCAATTACAGAGATAAATCCCTATCTACTGTTATGTACAAATCTATTTTAAATTTAGCCTGATCTTCTGAACCACATAGAAATGATGAAACATAAAAATGATATTAGCTATATATTATCAATATTATAGTAATTATTGTGAATTTTAATAACTGTTATCCAGCCTAAATTTACTAGGACTTTGACAGTCAATTTTATTTGTGAATTTGATAGCAATTTTAATAGTGAACTTCAATCTAGTTATTATTCCTTTGCATAAATCTAACAGTTATAATGTCACAATGATACCTGAAGAATTGAAATTTGTAATCTAGTATAATATTTTTATAGCTATAAAAATAATATTATATGATGTTTTTTATATAACATTCTCTGACACCATTCTCTTCTATTTTGTGTTAACACTGCAATGCTAGCTATAAGTTCTGTAACTGCTCAAAAGATACAAATAAGAGAGAACTAGCTGAAAAATCTAAATACAGTCCAAAAAAGAAGAAAGTCCTCCCAAAAGAAAGAAAAATGAAAACAGATGCAGTGTCATCCCCCATTATGTTAGCTCATGCATGGTTCTTGCTAAAGAACAGACATTCAATCTGCTTTGAATTATTTGTCACTTGGCTTCTTTATAGTTCCATGCCCTATTTTGCATTTTGTTCACTACTCATTGTGTTACACAATCTACATTCTGCAAAAATAATGTTAATATATATTCTTACCAAGAATTGAACTATGTGTAAGCAAGTTTAGAACCCTTGCAAACGTTGATGTTTTAGACTTTTCAACCAAACTCGGTCATTTTGGAGTTCAAGTTCACTTGCTCTTGGCCCAATGTATGTAAAAAACCCAATGCATAGGACTTTAAAAGGCTTATAAAATATTCAAAAAGCTTCTTGCACATCAAATAGCTCTTAAGACAGAACATTTTGATGAGTTTAGTGTAAATGAATCAGAAGCATATGGATTAAATTTACCTTAAAATACTCCTGGGTTTAAGAATTAAGAGAAAATGTGCTTGGCAAAACACATTTTAGGTTTTGCCTAACCCAGAACATTGGAAAAGTAGTTCAAGATGTTTGACGAACCCAAAACATGGCTGGGTTCACCCATCCTTAATCCCCTGTGGTAATAGCAAAGGACAGGCAGAGGCAAATTTTAGGTGCATAAATATAGTTCAGGTTTTATCATGGTCATCCCAAACTATTGGCTAACTTGAGAATGACTTGCCTTGTCTAAATTGAATTTGTGCGATGTGCTTTTTATAATGTCTGTGTGAGGACCCTAGAATGTGTGTTTTATATAAAGGGTGTGGTTCCATGTAATTATAGCAGTCTCTGTGCATCCACTCAATAAAAAAGAGAAAACTTAAGATTTTCGTCTACCTAGAGTATATCAAGAAATACACACAGACATAATTCACTTGAATTGAATTAGAAGCTTGTCAATTGCTTCTATTTCTAAAATGAACAAAAACATAATAAGGAAGACTCAAGATTTCAAAAAGAGCAATTTACATTAATTATGAATCTTTGTACTTTTTCCAACATCAGTTTTATTCCTTACACAAGAAATAGATAGCACATATAAACAATTAAATTCTTTGAATATAGCAGTATACTAAAAACTGCTTATTTCTGATTTAAGGAACTGCTATTAGTACCTAAGGGTTTTTTTTTTTCACTTGTATTTACAACTAATTCTTACTTGTGAGTAAGTAAATATGAAGGAAAAGATATATACCATCTGTATATACCATCTTCATTCTTCTATCTCAACAGACAAATAATCATGGAGAGAGACACAGATCATTGGCTCGTATTAAAGTAGATTTCTATGACTTAGAACTCAAAGAATTTCAGCATAAAATTATAAAATATAGCTAATAACCTCAATTAAGAAGGTATACTAGAGATAGTCTCTAATGTCCAAACCAATAATGAATATTTTGTATCAAATATGTAAATGTAATTATTTTCTTATGTTAAGTTTGAGGATTAGAAAGTACTTTTCACAAGAAAAAATTATCATGTTTTGGCATAATGTGGGACTATTTTTTTCAATACCATAAAGAAATTAGCGAGGGGATATAAAGGCATATTTATTTTTATACATTTATACAAAGTATATTTTTTAATTGTGCATGTTTACTTGCTTAAATAGTATATTACAGATAAGTAATGTTTATTTTCAAATGAACATTTAAAAAATAATTGACTCATAAAATGAAAATATTTATATAAATATAGATATAGATGAAGAATACATGTACTTTTAATGGCAAAAAGTACAAATGCAACACTTTTAAATAATTATAATCTTCCATTAGCCTTAACTTTCCAAACTCTGGTAACACAAAAGATGTTCTTAGCATTTTAAAGAATGGCTTAACTCTCTAATTTTCACCCTTCATTCAGAACCTTTTGGATTCTTATTTACCATACAATTAACTTGATTAGTCAAAAAATATTTATTGAGGACCTACTATCAATAAAACACCATTAAATACCAGAGAAGTATAAAAATTATTTACTCAGAATTTTCCTCAAAAAGTTTATTGTATACTGGGTGAATTAAGATATGGTAAAAAACAATTATTAAATGTAGCAAATAAATGTATTCTAGTTAGAATTATTAAATGAATTCTAGTCAAACTAGAATACATCCTCTGAAGTCCCAAGTGAGAGTTCTTAAGGAAGGCCTATAAAGCAAGTATATTATCAGGAACAGTGACAACTAGCAGTCTTACATTAACAGAGGACATGGAGCAATATAAAGAAAGACAAAAATCATAATGTCCAACCATTCTGTAGCAATGGATGTCAACAGGAATCATTTATTATGTTCAGCTGATTTTGTCTAAAAACATAAAAAATGTATAACACATTTTTAATCAAATTGAGTGAAGTATAAACTTTGTATCATTTAGAAATGACTATGCTAATTCTATGCATAAGATATTATAGATTGTATACAAATGAAATAATATAATAGTGACTAAGACTTAGCAGAAGATAATTTCAAAAGAAATATTTTTTACTAGTTCGGAAAACCTTAGACTATAGATTTTATAACAATTAAAAAAGACTGTATATACTCTGACTCCAGCTAAGTTGATAGAGATAGATAGATAATATTAAATGTGTGTTCCAAAGACTACATGAAGCCAAATTACTAGGAGAATCTGTTAACAAGAGCAGTTTCTGATATCAGACTTCTGGGAGTAGGACCCAGTTATCCTATTTGTTAGTGAGCTTTCCAAATAATTCTTAAAACTTTTAAAAACCATTATTGTAAATTCCATCAGGAATTGTCTTGGAAATACAACAGGGTAAGTTTGGGCAGTTATCTCATGAATATATATCACATAACATTACTGTCATATCAAATAAAAAGATACTCTAATGTGGATAATAACTATCTGTAAGGTCTGGGGGACAAAGTTTTTGCCATGTGGTTTTTACATATTAGAACCATTTACTAGTTATCCGTTGCTATTTAATACACATAGTTGAATTTTTATGTATAAACCAAATGCAGTCTTGTTTTTCTAGTTTGTAATTTTATGTATAGCTTTGCACAATTCTTAAAATGGCTAAACTGCTCAACTAAATACAAGGCCCTTGACAGCAATTTTTAGAGAAAACTAAGGGAAAGGTGAAAGAGCTCAGATATAAAACTCTATCCTTGAAATTACTGATACATGGGGCCAATGCTGTCAAACTATTTAGAATGCTCCCAATCGAAAATGATTTTTTGTAGTTGCTAATTTTCTAAGTTTGGGTATGTTTTAGTTATTACGAAAAAAACATATTCATAGGCATAGGCATTATTGAACTATATCAGATACATTAGACATATTGAAGGCTGTGTTTTCACTTTTACTTGTTTGTAATTTCTTAATAGAGCCAGTAATAAATAAAAACCAAACCTTTTGTGGAAATGAAATAGAAAAAGGAGATGCACATCAAAAGCAAGCTCAGAGCAACACCTATGCAAATGTAGAACAATGACAGATATTCGTTAGAAGGATTCATGCAAAAACACAAAGAAAAATGTGAAATAAAAAGAGTAGGGAATGGACAAGAGCCAACATGGAGGTGGATAGAAAGGTCATGTTGCACCTAAGCATGGTGCTCCCCACCCAGATCACCTGCACCATTAGTGACCTTCCCACGTTATAACACTCAGCTGCCCTCTTCCCCATAATTCACCACATCACACACTTCTCTACCTCCGTACAGTTTTTACATCTTTTCCTGTTGTCTGAGAAAAAAAGAGGAGCCCCTGTTATCTGAGGCAAACCTTATAGTTCGATTTCTACTTTTGGCTGAATTTACAATGTCTCTCTTTGTTTTCCTCACTCTCTCTACAACTTCCCTTCTCTCGAGGTACCTTCTTAAATCTTTCTTTTATTCACAGGTAACGTTTTATTAAAAATTCTTTACATCCTTAGCCGGGCGCAGTGGCTCATGCTTGTAATCCCAGTACAGGAGAATCGCGAGTTCAAAGCCAGCCTCGGCAATGGCGAGGCCCTAAGCAACTCAGTGAGACCCTGTCTCTACATAAAACACAAAATAGGGC
>PVHX01023396.1:0-25691 GCA_004024805.1 Geosciurus inauris
GTTGAACTGTAAATAACTATAGATTGAATATCTGCCAAATCATGTTTTCCTGAGTCATGTAGCTAGCCCACCCTATAATAACCTCTGAAACCCTCACTTCGGGGTCACTCTTTGAAGGAAAAGAAAGCTGACCCCAATCGATTGGCCTGTGTGCCTATTTCCTCAATAAACTTTGCTGCTTCTGCAGAGTTGTCTGGGCTGCACTTCTTGGGGAGAGGTGCGGGTTGGATGCAACAGATCAAGGTACAGTTGGACACGTCATAGAATGAACCAAGAAGGAAATTACACCACTAACACACATAAGAGCCTGAAACAGAAGACAGACCCCACACACTGATGATACTCTCCTTTCACAGTAAATCTAAAGTGACCCTGCAAAAAGACACAGTCTGAGCTTTGCTGCCAAGCCATGTTTGGAAAAACCAACAGCAACAATATAGAAACATAAGAAGGTAAGCCCTTGCAGCTTCTTTTAGTCAGCTTTCCTCCTGTGACCAAAATATCTGACAAGTATCATGTAGGGGAGGAAAAGTTTATTTTGATTCACAGTTTCAGAGGTTCAGTCCATGATCAGTTGACTCCATAGCTCTGGTCCAGAAGTGAAGAAGAACATCATAGAGGAAGGTGTAGCAGAGGAAAGCAGCTCAGAACATGGCAACCAGGAAGCAGAGACCTCAGCTCACCAAGGACAAAATATAAACCAAGTCATGCCCCCAGTGATCTACTTCTTCTAGTCACTCCCTACCTGCCTATAGGTACCACCCAGTTAATCTAGATCCAATGAATTGAGCTACTAATTAGGTTACACCTCTCACAATCCAATCATTGCACTTTTGAATATTCTTGCATTGTCTCATACATCAGTTTTTTGGAGACACCTCATATTCTAACCATAACATACTCCCTTACATCAAATAAGGGGGACCCACCAACTCTAGTTCAATCTGGCAAAAACCAGCAATGCTATTCATAAACCAGTGTTGTTTGTCTCTATACACCTACTTTCTTGGCAGCTTGGCTACGTATTTAAAAGCATATCTGTGTAATTTATAGAGCATCTAGGTATTTTATAACAAGTTTTTCAGAAAAATCCAGCCAGCAACAATCCCAAAAGTGAAGTCAATTATTCTTTATTATTAGTTCAAACCATCTATCTTATTTACATTAATTTCTTATTGTGGAAAAAGTGAAATATCACATCTCATCCTGAATTCTGAGTATTCTTTTATTGTGAACTGTTTCTTTCTAATGAAATTTCAAACTCAGAATGCCAAAGGCCTTAAAGTCAAGTTGTGTTTTAATATAAGGTAAAACTAGGATTTCTTGCATTCAGTGTTAACTTGCTGGCAACTTTCAGGTACTTACTATTACCAAAAGTTATCTAATTTTTGGATATTCAAGGTTTTATTAGCCCTAAATTTCAAAAAAATATAGAAAGAAAAAAACTACCCTTAACACCAAAACCATATATGATATATTTTAATCACTTTCTATAATTTAGAAGATATGTATTGCAGTATTCGAGCATATTAAACAGAAATCATGATGAACATCACTTATTTTTTTAAAGTCTAATAAGAGTTTTCCCTTTAGTTAAATATAAGATTTTAAATGTATGTGTCATGTTTATGTAAAGCAATTACAGCAGTTATAATTTTATGTCTCACCATATAGTTCATTATTTTCTTTTGCAGTACCTTAAAGCAAAAGCACAAAATATTGTCATAAAAATATTCAATCTATAAACACCTAATAGAAATCTAAAATACTATGTTCCTAACTCTCCATATTGATGCTCTAAATATATTCATCTTTGGTATAAAGAAAAAAGTATTTTTAAAAATTAGATACAATAGTTTTAATAAAACCCGGTTTAAACTGCTCACTATTTCTAAATCTTTAACTGGCAATATAGCTGTGATGAAGCAAACTAGGTCCATTACTACTATAAAAAACTAAAACTTTTCTGAGAATAATTAGTAAGATAAAAACATCAAGAAATAAGCATTAAGTCCTGAAACAAAGTTGTATAGTCTTTTTGTTTGTTTTGTGGTATTGGAGATCAAACCCAAGTCCTTGTATATACTATGCAAGTGCTCTACCACTGAGCTTCATCCTTGCCCCCTAAAATAGAGATTTTAAGAAATTAACTATGGAGGTAAGTATGAGGATGGCAAAATGTAATTCTAAGCCAATATTCACATTTAGTTATGTGACCAATTTAGGCATTCTGAAATCATATCCTATGAACCCTGTATTTCATTAATTTTTATTTGTTTTTCATTTCTTAGGAAACAATACTGCAAAATATTAATTAACATTAGAAACTGATGCCATCAGATAAATAGCAGAGAAAGGCTCTTTATATTGAAGCTAAAATAAAGCTGATCAAACTCATTAAAAAAGGCATTCCATAACAATATTATGGCTCCTTTAGTGATTGTCAGAATAATGTCACAATTGATCAAATTAAAGAAAGTACAAAGACTAGAATATTCTAAATATGATAAGAATTTCACAGATATCATCAGTGGGTTTTCAAGATGGTGGAATAGAGGTCGTTGTGTTCCTGGCTGCTCCATGAAGTGAAACCAAGAAAGTAGACAGGCAGCTTCTCAGCAAGGTGGGTGAACAACAATAAAAAAAAAGCAGGAGTACTTTACTAAAATTTAAAACTGGACATTCAAAGCAGATCAGGGACCCAGGAGGTTGGATATGATAAAATAAGGAAAAAGTTCCCAGAGGCACAGCCACTGCTGCAGCCAGGCCAGAAGCTCCAGCCAGAGAGGTCCCTCCATGAGCACAGTGGAGGGATAAGGAAATTAAAGGAATCTGCTTTTTTGGGAGGCCCAAGGCCTGTCTGGTACAGTGCATTTAGAAGTCAAGGATATTGCCCTGCAAACCTGAAAGATGCACTGTACAATATCCATGTGCAGGGGAAAAGAAACCGCCATCTCTTCAGGTGGCACTTAGAGGACAAAGGAAGGAACCATTTTGCAGCTGCTGCTCAGGAGCTAGCATCTGAGGGGGCCAATCCCTGGCAAACCCAAGTTTGGCCCGAAATACAGGCCCAGTAAACACAAACTACATGATATAGAGTATGCTCAAGTGACCAGAAGAAAATCAAATGTGGAGAGAGGTTTACACAGGGGACAACTGGTTCTGGAAACCCACCCAGCTCTACCCCACCACTTCCAACCCAGCTGCTTGCAGGACTGGCTGGGAGAGACAAATCTGGTCAGGAACTTGGAAGGGAGGGGGCAAGAGAGATTGGAGACTGAACCCAAGACCAGGAAATGTGGGGACCAAAGGGAATGTGGGGGACTAAAAATTGGGTCCTCCACCACACGAGTGGAAGCCTAAATACTGCCTCGAGGAATTCCACTTCCAGGATTACCTCTCTCACTTCAGCAATCCAGAGGATGGTGGAACATCACATTACAGAGGACCCCACCTAAAACTGCTGAGAAGAGAAACTGAGAATCTTTTGAACTCTAACAGAAAGAATTGTTTAACTTTTCATCAAGATCTTTATTTTTGTTTTTAATTCTTTTTCTCTGTTTAACTGTAACCTTTAATTTGTTTTTTTCTCATTTCTAGCATCTTTGAAGCTGTACATTTTTTGTGGATTAGTTTTTTATGAATTTTTTGTGGATTAGTTTTATGGATTAGTTTTTGTGAACTAGGATATTTGATAAGTATATCTTAGTTTCGTTTTTTTTTTTTTTTATTTTTACTTTATATATTTTTTCTCCTACCTGTTTCCCTTATCTCTTTTCTTATGCTAACACCTAAGCTCTATTGTACTTTCACTCTTCCTTTTTTACTTCTTCTTCTCTCCTCCTCCCTCATAATCATCACATCCTACATCGTTTCTTTTCTCTCCCTGTCCACCATTTGAAATTTGTTTATTATGATAATTAATATTGTAGATGACATAATAGGAACTATTTGGTTTAATGCTGTATATTGTTTGCATTGGTTGTTGTTATTATTTCTTCACCCCTAAATAGTGAGGTACTGGAAACCTTCAGAGATACTTTAAGTCCACAGGGTAGAAACTCTACTGCCTCAGATCCATACTGTTAGATGGGTAGACACACAAACAACATGAAAAATCAAGGGAAGAAATCACCCCAAACCAAGATTCTCCAATAACAGAATCCATTGACACCACAGTGGAAGAAATGTCATAGAAGGAGTTTAGAATGTACATAGTTAAACTGATCTGCAAAGTAAAGGATATAAGAAATGAAAGAAAAAATACAGGAAGTGAAAGATCACTTCAATAAAGAGGCAGAGACTCTGAAAAAAATTTTTAAAAAAACAAGCAGAAATTCTTGAAATGAAGGAAACAATAAACCAAATTAAAAATTCAATGGAAAGTATCACAAACAAACTAAACCACTTGGAAGACAGAACTTCAGGCAATGAATACAAAATATATAATCCTGAAAACAGATCTGACCATGGAAACAAGATGTTAAGAGACCATGAACAGAACTTCCAAGAACTATAAGATAAAATAAAAAGACCAAATCTAAGATTTATTGGGATAGAGGAAGACATGAAGATATAAACCAAAGGAATACACAATCTTTTCAATGAAATATCAGAAAATTTCCCAAACTTAAAGAATGAAATGGAAAATCAAATACAAGAGGCTTACAGGACCCCAAATGTACAAAATTACAATAGACCACACCAAGGCACATTATAATGAAAATGCCTAACATACAGAATAAGGACAGAATTTTAAAGGCTGCGAGAGAAAAATATCAGATTACATAGGGGGAAACCAATTCGGATCTAAGCTGATTTCTCAACCCAGAACCTCAAAGCTAGGAGATCCTCAAATAACATATACCAAGCTCTGAAAGACAGTGGATGGCACCCAGCAGCTCAGGAGACTGACACAAGAGGATCATGAGTTCAAAGCCAACCTCAGCAAAAGCAAGGCACTAAGGAATTCAGTGAGGCCCTGTCTCTAAATAAAATACAAAATAGGGCTGGGGATGGGGATTAGTGGTAAAGTGCCCCTAAATTCAATCCCCTATACCAAAAAGAAAAATCAAAAGAAAATGGATGGCAACCAAGAATCCTATATCCAGCAAAATTAAGCTTCAGATTTGAAGGTGAAATAAACTTTCCATGATAAACAATAGTTAAAAGAATTTGCAATCAGAAAGCCTGCACTACTGAATAGTCTTAGCAAAATATTTTATGAGAAGGAAATGAAAAAAAAAAAAAAAAGTGAAAACCAGCAAAGGGAGAAACTACACTAAAAGAACAGTCAATCAAAGCAAAACTAATTTAAATTAAAAACTAGAAACAAACTCAAATGACTGGGAACACAAATCATATCTGAATAATAACCTTGAACATTAACGGCTTAAATTCATCAGTCAAAAGACATAGATTGGTAGATTGGATTAAAAACTAAGACCCAACAATATGCTGTCTTCAAGAGACTCACCACAGAGGCAAAGACATCACAGACTGAAAGTGAAAGGATGGGGAAAAAAATATCATTCACATGGATCACATAAAGCAGGGGTTTCTATCCTCACAACAGATAAAGTGGACTTTAAGTCAAAGTTAATCAGAAGGGATGAAGAAGGCCATTTCATACTGCTTCAGGGAATTATACATCAATAAGACATAACAATCATAAATATTTATACCCCAAACAATGGAGCAGCTACGTATATCAAAGAAACCCTCTCAATCTAAAGAACCAAGTAGACCACAACACAATAATACTGGGTAATTTTTACAAGCCTCTGTCACCACTGGATAGATCCTACGAACAAAACAAAATAAAGATGTTATAGAAGTAAAAAATACAATGGATACTTTAGACTTAACAGACATATATAGAATATTTCATCCATCAATGACTGAATACACTTTCTTCTCAGCAGCACACAGATCCTTCTCTAATATGGACTATGTTGCATAAGCTATCACATATGTTGGCATACAATTGTAATATTACCTTAATACATTTTTAGCATCTGTAGGGTTATTTTGACAGCTCTTTCCATTGATATTAATTTTTGTTTTCTTGCTTTTTTCTTGATTAGACTTGTTTGATTTTTATCAAATTTTAGCTGTATTATTTCTTCTCTATTTCATATATTTCTGCTCCTACTCTTAAATTTTTCCTTCCTACTACAATATTTGAAAATATTTATTTTAGCTTCTTTCTGATAAGTACTTTAAGTTATAAATGTTCACTTGAGTAGTTTCATCCCAGAGATCCTGATATTTTAAGCTCTTATTATCACTTAGTTCAAAGCACTTTTTATTTACTTTCCTTGTGCTTTTTTCCTTGACCTCTGAGATATTCATAAGTGCGCCATTTAGTTTTTTTTAAATAGTTGTTATGGGGGTGCAATCCTATATATCTTAAGGTGATTGATTTCTAGTGTAATAAATCATGCAGGAAACATAGTTTGCATGATTTCAAATTTTAAAAAAGTCATGGAAATAGTTTTTATATTGATTGTATTGATTACTTGCATGTCAAAATTGATCAAACTGCACACTTCAAATATGTACATTTTACTGTACTTCAATTTTACCTCAATAAAACTATGGGGAAAAAAGGAAATTGAAAGACATGCATTTTTTTTTAAAAGACAGGGAATAACGGAGCTAGTATTGTTAAATTAATGTCATCTTGAGCTCAAATCAAATTTGTCAATAAATCTTTGTTTCATGAAGAAATATGTTTCTCTTTCTTATGTAAATATTTAATTACTATTCATAGTAACAGGACATGGCCAAATCAAACATGATTTTTATTCAATCTTCGGCAATTTCTTTTTTATAACAAAATTACAACCCAATCATTTCCCCTCTGAACCTTCTTACATTGGTCTCACATGTGAGCTTTTGGGGGACACCTCACATCCAAACCGTAACATATGGCATAGCTGATAAAAATGCAAATCAAACTATATGAATAGCACTACAGTATACCAAATAAAGAAGTAAAAATCCACTGTATCTCTTTCACTACACAAGATATCAACATGACTGCAATGAGTTTTAGATGCTAAGTATGCTCATTTTATATACATTATCCCCAATCCTCAAAATTAATCTGAAACTACAAAGTAGACCACCTTTTTAAAGATAAACTATCTGAGTTTCAGGAAGACTAAATAGCTGAAAACACAAAGCAAGTAACTAAACCAAAATACGAATGAAGTCTTATTCACTGTCACACTCTTCCTACTATACCATGTTGCCTCAAAGGTTTCAAGAAGCACTATGACAAGCAATGTGTAACTGAAGAATACTTGAAAACCAGGTAAAACAATATACCATGATTTCTATAAAAATGACAATTTCTAAAACTGAGATTACAGATTTATATTATTAATATGAATGTCTTCTGTTCCTTGCTTTGCCTAATCCTAGTGTCATATATAAAATCTTTTAAAAATTCAATCTACTTTTCCCCACTTAGAAATAAAAATTACTTTACCATTATTACTAGTGAATTACAAATAATCCCCACACAAACATCATAACATTTTTTAATTCTTGAATTTCTTGGTCAAGTATTTAATAATATCCAAAGTAATATCAAAAAGCATGCCATAAAAGTGATGATTCAAAAGTATCCTATAGATTTACCTATTTTGTGGCTAAAATCACATAGTTAGGTTTCTTACAGCAGAACAACTTACATCACAGAGAAATTCTTATCATTCTTTCTCCATATATACAAATATATAATATTACTGCCACCTTCTGGTAAAAACACAATTTCCCAATTCTTCGTAGTATTTCTACAAATGAAAATCCTCCAGATATGAAATAACTAGTTTATACTACTAAAAACATAAGAGATAATTTAAGCAAACAGCTAAAATGTAGTATAAATAGAATTCTAGCAATAATTAATTTTTATCAGTACATGTGATAAGCTTTCTTGATGTTGAACACTTACTAAGCACTATTTCAAGCAAAGAATTAAGTGCTTTATAAGCAAAATTAAAATTAATTCTCTTAAAAACTATGTGATTATTATTCTCATCTAACAGATGCAGAAAATGAAGAGTTCAAGTACTCTGCCCAAGGTAACATGACTAGGAAATGGCAGAAGATCTGAATTCACAAGTTGATTCCAATGGCTTTGCTTTTGATTATTATGCTGTAATATCTCTATTATGTCAGATGATAAACATTAAGTTACTTACTTTAACTTATTTAGAATATTAAGATTTAACTTACTGATATTATAATTAGTATGGCAATCAGGAGAGTCACAGAACATAGAGTTAAAGAATTAAAAAAGGAAGCTGTCCATACTATAATGACACAACCACTTCAATGTTTATAGCAGCTCAACTCATAATAGCTAAACTGTGGAACCAACCCAGATGCCCTTCGATAGATGAATGGACAAAGAAACTGTGGTTACATATACATAATGAAATATCACTCAGCAATAAAAGAGAATAAAATTATGGCATTTGCAGGTAAATGGATAGAGTTGGAGAATATCATGCTAAGTGAAGTAAGCCAATCCCAAAAAACTAAATGTCAAATGTTCTCTCTGATAAGTGGATGCTGATCCATAATGGGGGAGGGAACAAGGGAAGAATGGAGGAACTTTGGTCAAAGGAGAGGGAGGAGGAGGGGACATGGGGACAGTAAAGACGGTGTAATAAGATGGACATCATAGCCCTAGCTTCACGTATGACTGCATATATGATATGATTCTACATCACATACAACCAGAGAAATGAAAAGTTGTGCTCCATCTGGGTACAATGAATCAAAATGCATTCTGCTATCATGTATACCTAAGTAGAATAAATAAATTTAAAAAAAAAAAAGGAAGCTGTCAGTTGCAGTGGCACACACTTTTAATCCTAGCTATCCAGGAAGCTGAGGCAGGAGGATCTCAAGACTGAACCCAGTTTGGTCAACCTAGGGAGATCCCATCTCAAAATAATAAAATTTTAAAAGGATTGGGGATGTGGCTTGGTGGTAAGCACCTCCAGGTTCAACCCCCAGTACCACAAGTGGGGGGGGGGGGAAACAGACTCAAAAAGTTATAGAGTGTATGATTTCATCATTTGATAAAGGAAAAACTAGGGACAGAAAACAGACCAAAGGCTTCAAAGAACATGGGGAAAGTGGATAGAAAGGGGTATAAAAAAGAGTTCTTGGGGCTGGGTTGTGGCTCAGTGGTAGAGCGCTTGCCTAACATGCATGAGGCACTGAGTTCGATCCTTAGCACCACATGAAAATAAATAAATAAAGGTATTGTGTCCATCTACAACTAAAAAAATTTAAAAAAAAAAAAGAGAGTTCTTGGGTGATGGACAGACATCTAAACTTACAAATTTACATTTGTCTAAACTTAGAAATGTAAACTAAAGAGATGATTTTACTTAAAGTAAATTATACTTCATTTTTAAAAATACATAATTTCAGGAGTGTGGAACATGCCTGGATTTGTATATTGGCATTACTGTTTGTTAAATATGTGACTTTAGGCAGGTTTCTTGACCTTTCGCACTCTCAGTTTATTCGTCTATAAAATGGAGAAATTGCACCTGCTGCATAAAGTTATCATGTGGATTAAATGAGATTGATGCAAATATCCTTAAGGGTATCTGCCTAGTTCCAAGTTAACTTCTGGGAGTTCTCTTGACGTACAAAGGGTAGGTACCAAGCAGTCGCATTTTTGTGTTATATGACCCTTACTAACTCCCAGTTGGACAGAGGTGGGCACGTGACCAAGCTGAGTTGATCACGAAGTCTTTTATAAAATTTAGAATGGGAAATGAGCAATTTATTCTTTATCATGAACAGAAGAGATGTAACTCTCCTTAACACTATTGATGAACACCAGAAAAGGAAGTCAAGAAATTAATCTAATTTACAAAAGTATCAAAAATAAATAAAATATTTAGGAATAAATTTCACCAAGAAAATGAAGGATCTGTACACCGAAAACTGTAAAAGATGCAAGAAATTGAAGGTACATATAAATGAAAACATATCCCACATTCATGAATTTGAGAATGGTGTTAAAATGTCATGAACACTATCCAAAGCAATCTAAATATTCAATGTAATCTGTACCAAAATTCCAAGAATGTTTTTCACAGAAATAGAAAAATCAATACTAAAATTTGTATGAAACCACAAATACTCCCAAACAACCAAGGCAATAATAACCAATAACCAATTTTAACCAAGGCAATCTTGAGCAAAAAGAACAAAGCTAGGAACATTACAATGCCTATTTTAAAAACAAACTACAAAGTAGCACAGTACTGGTGAAAAAACAGCTACATAAACCAGTGGAACACAATAGAGATCTCAGAAATAAATCCATACTCTTACAGTCAACTGATCCTCAACAAAAGTACCAAGACCACAGAGAGGAAAACACAGAGCCTTCAGTAAGCAGTGATGGGAAAATTGGATATTCACACGCAGAACAATGAAACTGAAACCCCATTACAAATACAAAAGTCAACTTGAAATAGACTTAGAACCGCAAAACTACTAGAAGAATTAAAACAGAAAACAACAACAACAACAAACGTTTTGACACTAGTCTTGGCAATGATTTTTTGAATATGACCACAAAAGCACTGGGTAACTAAAAGCAAAAACAGATAAAAGGAACTGCATCAAATTGCATAGCTTCTACACAGCAAAGAAAACAATAGAGGGACTGGAGTTGTAAGTCAGTGGTAGAGTGCTCACCTAGCACATGTGAGGCACTGGGTTTGATACTCTGCACCACATTAAAAAAAAAAAATGTATGACTGCATATATGGTGTAATTCTACATCAGTACAACCAGAGAAATGAAAAATTGTGCTGTATTTGTGTACAATGAATCAAAATGCATTCTGCTATCACATATACCTAAATAGAATAAATAAATTTTTAAAAAATGAAAAAATGCTCAATATCACAACCATCAGGGCAGTGCAAATTAAAGACACAATGATATGACATTTCACACCTGTTAAAATGATTACTATCAAGAATGAAAGGATATAGAGAAAAGGGAACCCTTATGCAATGTTGGTGGGAATGTAAATTAGTATAACCATTACAGAAAATAGCATGAAGGTTCTCAATAAATTTAAAACAAAACTACCAAATAATACTACAATGCCACTTCTGGGTTATATATCCAAAGGAAACAAAATAAGTGTGTCAGAGATATTCACAATCCCAAGTTCGTTTTAGCATTACAACTTGATTTTACTCAATATACCTAAGTTTCAGAAAACATACTAAAACAATTCTTATTCCATAAAGAATAAGAAACTTATTCAGTCAGTTTTATGTATTAATATCTTCCATCATATCTGATTAGTTGTATATACTAGACTACTACATAAAATTTTTTAAAAGGCCAATTTCAATCAATGGATTACATTGTTTCCTTAATATATATGTAGAAATAATATTTTTAAAGCATAACTACTAATTTTAATAATATTATATTGATATATCAAGCTAAAGTTTGAAAAAGATACATCAACATTCTAGACTATAACTTCCTTAATAAAGTTTGGTTTGGGGGCTGGAATATAAAGTTGGTTTGGGGGTTGGTAGAGTGTTTGCCTCGCATGCACAAGGCCCTGGGTTCAATCCCCAGCACCACAAAAAAAAAAAAAAAAAACAGTTGGTTTTTTGTATGTGTGATATTTGATTTTTGGTGAATATGCTGTTCTCTAAATAAACTTTCATGCAGAAAAAGCCTCAGCAGCCATTCAAGATGGAAACACTGAAGAAACTAGGGATAGAAGAAAGTTACCTCCAATATCATAAAGGCTATATATGAAAAACCCAAAGCCAACCTCATAATAAATGGGGAAAAACTGAAGGCATTTCCTTTAAAATTTGGAAAAAGACAAGGATGTCCATGCTCACTACTCCTATTTAATATAGTACTAGGATTTCTAGCAAGAGCAATTAGGCAAGAGAAGGAAATAAGAGGAATAAAATTAGGAAAGGAAGAAGTCAAATTATCACTATTTGCAGATGATATGACCCTTTACCTAGACGATCCAAAAAACTCCACCAAAAGATTGCTAGAACTAATAAATTTGGCAAACTAGCAGGTCACAAAATCATTCTACAAAAATCAATACCTTTCCTATATACCAACAATGAATCTACTGAGAAAGAAATCAGAAAAGCAATTCCATTCACAATAGGAATAAATTTAACCAATGAGGTGAAAGAATTCTACAATAAAAACTATTGAACTTTGAAGAAAGAAATTTAAAAAGACACAAGAAGATGGAAAGACCTTCATGTTCACAGATAGGCAGAATTAATATTGTTAAAATGGCTATACTATCAAAATAATATACAGATTCAATGTCATTCCCATCAAAATACCAATGACATTCCTCAAAGAACTAAAAAAAAACAGTCCTGAAATTTATTTGGAATAATAAAAGACCCAGAATACACACAGCAATTCTATGTCAAAAAAGCAATCCTTAGAGGCATCACAATGCCTGACTTCAAATTATACTACAGAGCTATAGTAACAAAAACTGCATGGTACTGGCATAAAAATAGACAATAGATCAATGGTATAGAATAAAAGACACAAAGACAAAACCACACATCTACAATCATCTGATCCTTGACAAAGGTGCCAAAAACATACATTGAAGAATAGACAGCCTTTTTATCAAATAGTGCTGGGAACATTGGTCATCCATGTGGAGAAGAATGAAACTAGACTCTTCTCTCTTACCTTGCACAAAAATCAACTCAAAATGGATCAAAGACTAGGAATTAGAACAGAAACTGTGCAATTCCTTGAAGAAAACGTACAGTCAATACTCCAGCTTACAGTCACAGGATTTAGGTTTCTTAACAGGACCCCTAAAGCTCAAGAAATAATGTCAAGAGTTAATGAGACAACATCAAATTAAAAAGCTTCTGCACAGCAAAAGAAACAGGAGTGTGAAGAGAACCTATAAAATGGGAGAAAATCTTTTCTAGCTACTTTTCTGATAGAGGATTAATATCTAGATATATAAATAACTCAAAAAACTTAATATCAAAAAAAAACCAAATAACCCAGTTAATAAACAGGCAAATGAGTTAAACAGACACTTCACAAAAGAAGATGTACAAATGGCCAGCAAATACATGTACAAAAAAATCTTCACCATACTAGCAATTGGGGAAATACAAATCAAAACTACACTGAGATTTCATCTTACCCCAGTCAGAATGGCAGTCATCAATACAATAAATGCTGAAGAGGATGCAGAGAAAAAGGAATACTCTTTACACCTTTTGTGGGATTTAAACTAGTATAACCACTGTGGGAATGAGCACAAAGATTCCTCAAAAGACTAGGCTTGGAACTACCATATGACCACATATACCACTCCTTGGTATTTATCCTAAAGAATTAAAGTCATCATACTACAATAACACATGCATTCCCATGTTTACAGCAACACAATTCACAACAGCCAAACTATGGAACCAATCTAGATGTTTATCAACAGATGAGTGGATAAAGAAAACATTGTATGTACACACAATGGAGTTTTACTCAGCCATAAAGAAAAATAAAATTGTGTAATTTGCAGGAAAATGAATGGAATTTAAGAACATTATGTTAAGCAAAACAAGCCAAACTCAAAAGGTCATGGATCATATGTTTTCTCTCATATGCAGAAGCTGGAGAAGAAAGATGAGAGGAAGGGATTTCATGAAAATGAAAGGGAGATCAGTAGAACAGAGCAAAGTGACAAGGACGTGAAAGGTAGAAAGGGAAGGGCAAAGTGCTGGGGAGCCAAATTATACTGTTATATTGTGTGCAAGTACTAATATGTCACAACAAATTCCACCATTATGTACAACTGTAATGCACCAGTAAAAAGTGTGGAAAAAATTATTTAAAAAACTTCCAATTGTCATTCATAAATATGTGTAAATAGCACCTTTATATAATGAGATAATATCTGTAACATTCATGTAAATTCCTGGGAGCACAATGTGAATTAAATTCTCATACATTAGTTGAATAAAGTATACGAGTAATTTTTTTAAGAAATGGGGTCTCCTATGTTGCCCAGGTTGCCCCTAACTCCTAGTCTCCAACAATCCTCCTGCCTGTGCCTCAGGAATGGCTAAGACTGAAGGCCCATGCCTCTGTATCCAGCTTATGAGTTACAAAACAACCTGGTAAATGACTTAAATAAAATTTATCTATGAACACTAGAGGGTGCTCTAATTCAACAGTGCTTGCTGTCTGACTTTAAAGCTTAAAATAATTTTTTCCTCAAAGATAAATTAAGATCTCTTCAGCACTAACAATTTTTGCTTTCAAATTAATACACAGAGAAAACTGAAGAGGCAAATTTCCATTTTTTCAGAACATGTAACAGAATTCCCCTGAAATAATTTTCTATTATCCAATCACTATATATTTAATATTGCATGCTAAGAGAACAGAAAAGAAGTACAGAAGTATAAAGATGGTCTTTGCCTATAAAGAAGATTAATTCAATGTTCAGATGGTTAAGAGAAGGGCAAATATTATCTTTCATAGGCTTAATTTCAAGGGTAATTATAAAACAAGTTTGGTAAAAGACATAACACTCAAAGTTTTGTGAAAGTACAGTTCAGCCATTTTTACAAAGGCTATTTGAAAGCTATTATTTATTTATTTGTTTGTGTTTTAAAATATTTTTTAGTTATACATGGACACAATGTCTTTATTTTGTTTTTTTTATTTTTATGTGGCGCTGAGGATCAAACCCAGTGCCTCACACATGTGAGGCAAGCACTCTGCCACTGAGACACAACCTCAGCCCTGAAAGCTGTTATTTAAACAAAAAAAAAGTAATATTGCTATAGGATCTTAATCTACTGACTTAACACTTTTTTAAGCCAACAGCAATAGGAAATTGGAAAAGAAAAAATATAAGGCTTTGAATATCCAGAACAGGTAGCAATGTCAATTCTAAATATTCATAAATAAGTATTTTGTGCTAGTTTTTGTATTTATTCCTACCACATTCTAAGTTCAACTAAAAATCTTTGAAATGTTCAAAACTGTGAGAAATTTATATGTTGCCATTTGGCAAGGAAGGGAAGTTCCCTAGAGTATGATATTATGAGACAATAACATTAGACAATAACAAAGTTAGATAGCTAATGAAATATACTGTTACATATTTTAAGAAAGTGGCTGCCAATCGAGCCATTATTTAATTTTAATAAGATATTTTGCCTTTCAGGAAAAAAAAGAACATTATAAATATTTCTAAAATTCACCTACCTAAGGTCAACCAATTTCTTTCAACCTGTCTCACACAAATACACACACAGCAATCCACTCCTCAAAAAGGAAGTATCTGGCTTTTATTTCTCTCATGCCTTTCCCTAATGAATTACCAAAGTCCCAATAAACAGAAAAGTATGACTATAATGGCCAGTCAAGCGTAAAGTTTTAGGTCTTGGAAAGTCTCATACTGCACTACCATCAACATTGCATTTTAAAATGCCAACAAAATCCTAATCATAATTTTAACTTCCCACTAATATCTGTTAAGTTTTTGTCCATAAATCTATAAAGCACATGGCCTATATGATATGACTATTAGGTAGAAATGTGAAACTATGGACAAATTCTTTCATCTCTTAATATATTTCATAAAAATTTACAAATTATGAGATAGACTATTCAAATAACAATTTAAGATGAATACCTGCTTTCCATGATTTCTGAATCCTCTTGCAAATTAATAGTTTCTGTTGTAATTTCGACTTTCCGTACACTCCCAAAAAAATCAGTTATCAGGACATTTTTAGGATCCCTCTGAAAAAGATCAGTACGATGTCCAGGAGTAGAAACACAGAGACTTTTGGGACATACTTGAAACTGAAAAAAAAAGAAAAAAAATAATAAATACACACATGCACACATGTACATACAACTTTCATTAAATCCAGTGACACAATATAGTAAACTGTAATGTATCTTTAAAACTCTCTAAACTGGGCATGGTGGCATGTGCCTGTAATCCCAGTGGCTCAGGAGGCTGAGGCAGGAGGATTACAAATTCAAAGCTAGTCTCGGCAACTTACCAAAGCCCTAAGCAACTTAGCAAGACTCTATCTCAAAATATAAAATAAAAAGGGCTGAGGGATGGAACCTCCCCAAATATAAAGAGGCTACTGGGCACTTCCTGCCTATAACCCCATCAATTTAAGAAGCTGAGGCAGGAGGATGGCAAGTTCAAGACAAGCCCTGGCAATTTAGTAAGACCTTGTCTCAAAATAAAGAGAGATGGGAATATAGCTTAGTGCACCCTGGTACAATCCCGTTTCAGGGGCAAAAAAATGAATGTCTCGTTGCTATTACAATATTTGACATTCTAAGATAACAACTATGCAGATAAACAGACATCAGAATAATGAAAAAAGAGAAGCTGTCCATGGGAAAAAAAAATTCACTTTTTTGAATCAGGCTACAAAGTACATTTTGAACCCCAAAATCCATGGAGAATTCACAGTCAGCATTATGAAAACAGAAATGGTTTGCTTACATCTAAATCCATTTCAGTAGGGTGCTTTCTCCACCAGAATGGTTTTCAAACCTTTTGTAATCATGATCCTTGACACAAACTTTAAATTCAAATAAAGTATTACATGATAGCCAAGTATGTAAAAAGGATTAAAATGGAACTGGTCTGGATTACAAGTAGGTAACATGTAGCCTCTCCACTACCTAACCCTTTGCTCTTGCTGTGGAATTTTGTACCATTTTATAAATCAATTAATTTTGTTTATCAATGATGAAAATAAACCCAAGACACCTCTACAGATACTCTATTATTACAAAGAATATCATGTGAAAACCATTATAAATGGTTCACTACTTATATAGATGCCAAAATAATCCCTGTGTTAATCTTATACCTGATATTCAACATCAATGAATTATCAAGGATAGACATAAATTATTCATTCTGCAAAGAATAAAAAGAACCTGTTATTTACAGTTCCCACTATTACTTAGAGGATTCAAAGATTGATAAAATTTACCATAAAGGCTTTATGGCTTAGGTTAGAGATAAATAAAACTTAACAGGGTAGGGAAAAAATGACAGGTTCTACTTCAGAAAAACAAATTTCTTATAATTTGAGGATGAGAAAAAAGATATTGTAAGATTTTAAGCTATTTTTTTTAAAGAAAGTAGTCTTTATAGATGGAAAATAAGAACATTCCTAATATAGGATCAGTTGCAGAGATGTATAAAATAATCTAGTTTGGTTGAAGCACAGGATATAGGAAAGAAAGAATCACAAGCCTACCAGGTAGTGCCCAGACTCACAGCAGCTCCCACCTATGAAGACAAGACCAGCTACATAAGTAATTACCAACAGGAAGGGAAAGAGGTAGGGAAGGACAGAACATCAAGTTTATGAAACAAGGCGTTCCTAGAAATGTGATAAGCCTTGAATTAAGCCTACTAATATCTACTAATATCTCTGAGGTATATAAGTTATATCTCCCCTTTAAGGCTCAATGAAATTAAGCAATTTGACTAACATCACATTATAAGTAATCTTTGCCTTCCCTGTTCAGAAAAAATAATATGTAAAATGAAATACAAAGGAGAAAATAAGACATAAATTAAAAACAAAGGAAGGAAAAAAGAAGGAAGCTGAAAAAGGTTAAATGTCCAATAGGAAGGACACAACAGATGAAAGGTTGAATAAATAAATTAAAAGATAAAATAAGCAGAGATGAGACTGAAGTCCCAGGTACACTGAATGCCTCTGAGAGCATTCCTGTAAAAGCAATTTGATAGGCTTTATTAAATACTCCTGCAGAAGAAAACAGAAAAAGTAGTCAAATGAGCTTGAGAAACACTGAATAGTGTTACCTTCTTCTTTGCTGCTAAAATAAACATACTTCCACTTACTATGAAGTCATTCTTCCCTTCAAGAATGTTTATCACATCAATCTGATTTCCTTAACCTCTACAAATCCTACATTATTCAGCTTAATTTTCAATAATCCCCTTTACTTACAGAATCTCCATACTCCAGACAGGCTATATGTTTACTATTACACAATCATCTGTTATTCCAACTTTTGTGCATCTGTAGGTATTCCATATCCCTAAAGTGTGCTATACTTCTTTCCCTTTGACCTTGAAAATTTACCTCCTCTATGAAAAAATGTATTTACTAATCCCAATATATTCAAAGAAACCATACAAATGTGCATTGTTATCATGTCCCTTCATTCATTCAATAAAAATTCAATGAGCACATACAAATAGACCAGGTACTATAATTAAGTTTAGTGAATAGTAAGATGCATAAAGCGTAGTCCTTACATGCTTTACGCATGTCAGACCCAAAGTTTAGATATTGGGAAATTAAATTGACCAAATTATGTTATGTTCATGTACAATTATATCATCATGTATCACACTATTACATATATTGTGCCAATTAAAAATTTTAAAAGTTTAAAAATTAACAAAAAGGAAAACAATTTCTTTGAATGTGCAGAAGGGTACATCATAAATCTAAACAATGACAGTGCAACGCTAAAAGTATAATAAAAGCATACGCAAGAGTTATATATTCACAGGGAAAATATTACCTACAGGGTTCAGAGACTTCATATAATAGGTAACAATTTATAAATGGGCTCTTTAACTGCTATCAATGATATTAAGGGGCTAATCACCAAGTCCTCTAATTTTGCTGCTACTGAAACACCTAACATAGTACTCAGAATACAGCTGATTCTTAGCAAATTTTACTGTATACACATAATCCAATAGAAAATAACTATTATTACACAAATGATGTAGAGATATTTCAAATCACTGTACTAGTAAGCTGAAAGAATATGGGCCATTCTGATTGAATTAAGATTAAAACAGTCATCATTAAATATACCCAGCTATATCTGTGCACCTACAGTCCCTGCTACTCAGGAGGCTAATGCAGGAGGATGGCAAGTTTCAAGCCAGCCTGCGAAACATAGCAAGACTGTCTCAAAATAAAATAAAAAGGATTGAGGTTGTAGCTCATGATGAAATGCTTAGGTTCTAAATTCAATCCCCAGTACCAAAAATATGTAGATTTTTAAAAACATAGGTGACAAGGCAAGATGAGATATTAGTGAGGGATGTTTATTAAAAAATAAAGAGCAACTATGAGCAATTAAAAAAACAATAGTTTCCTCGTTATTTCCCATATAATTTCAATGGAAGAAGTACTTTTTAAATCCATTAGATATTTAAAATATAAAGTACATATATTTTAAACTTTTGAGAATGTCAAACATTATATAAAATATGCAATGTAGAATATAAAATCAAGACTAAACTTTTAAAGTAATTGGAATTTAGGTGATTATTATCTCTTGAAGTTAAAGAAGCATTGTCATAAGTTTTGTTTTAAAATTCAAATCAAGACTTAACAGGCATCAAAATATTAATCTTGAAATTGAAGTTAGTACTTCTATCAAATTTGACAGCATATAGCAGTGGTTTTCAGAATTTTACAGCAGATCCCTCTTTGTAAAAGAAAAGTTACTACAGAAAGCATTTCTATATAATCAAAAAGATCAATGCAAAGGTGCTGGGCTGATGTGGATAAGAAAAAGCCTGTCTACTCAGTCTCTACTTCATTCCTAAACTCCATGAAAACAGGAATAGTGTATGACTATTTCATTGGGGAATAACCAGTGACTGGCACTTAGCAAACTCTCAAATGTTTGTAAATGAATAAGCAAGGTATAAGTTAAAAGAAACAAGAACAGAAAGTCATCTACACACAGTAATTTATTCAGCCTAGAATTGCTGTTTCAAGCCTTTTCTTATTCCTGCTTTTCAAAAGCAACTTAAAAGTTCATTTAATTAAAAATATATAATCAGCACAGAAAAGTCAGAAAAGATTTTTAAATGAAATTCATCAAATGATGTCAAAAGATTATAGCAGAAGTTGTAGGGCACATAAAAATACATAAGACAAGGTTCCTTTCATTTAGGAGTTTCCCATTAAATAGAAAGGCTTTCACTCGAGTCAATAGATAGACTGTAATAATTGTTACAAAAGAAATAAAATTCTATGGAAATTCTGAAAAAGTAAAAGAAATTCCAACAAGGAAGCATTTGGATAGATTTCCTAGAGGAAGAATAGGTAGAATTTCAAAAGGTTAATCTTCAAAAAATTATATTTCTTATAGGGAAAAGAGAATGAATAAATCAATGAAAACAGGGAACTACCTCAGGAATAGCAAGTTAACATGGCTGAAGCTTTGGATCTTTTGTGGTAAAGAGAAAGATACTAATAAAAAGGGAGACTCAAAACAATTTAACACGCCATAATTCAACATTAGAAACAGTAAACCAGAAGGGTCCAGAGAATAATCAACTTCATTTATCACATTAACATACCTATGTGTTACAATCAAATCAGAGGAATACTTACAAGGTCATACATACTAGTTTCACTAGCTGGATTAATTTCTTCCAAAAATTCCAACACATAAAATGTATACCTATCCATAAGATGAACTCCAATTGCAGGATCAGGCTGATGCTATGAAGAGAGGAAAAACAAAACAAAAAAAAAACAGTATATGTCTAATAGCATCACTGTAACAAAATGCCTAAAATATAACCAAAATTTCCTTCTGTGTTAAAAAGTCTAAGAACAAAAAATAATAGGTATATTCTAAAACTATACAAGTGATTTCAGAAATACTTATACATTCCAAAACAGTACTATTTACAAATTGGGAAAATGCACATACCGAGAGTGAATCTTCTCCCACCTGGCTACTAGCTAGAGCCATTATGTTAGGAGAATAAAATCGTTCATACATGGATGCTCCTTGACAAGTATCAATAATAAATAGTAGCTCATTGTAGCTGAAAGAAAAATGATAATATCTTTGACATGAAGCATGCTATTAATCATACAATAATATTTTTACAATACTTCTATAACATAAGATGTTTAAGTCTTGTCTTAGCTATTTCATTAGCTAAAATTATGGAGTCCTTAATAGCAATTTAGCATTTGAAAAGTTAAAGGTATAATTCTATGCAGGGAAACCACCTGAATAGGGAGTTGTGCCTCAACTTAAGTTCTTCTCCCTTGTCTGTATCACATGATTCAAAACCAAATGAATGTTCAACTCACCAACCACTTATTTGGCACCCACACTGTCCTAGAAACTCTAGTTCAGTTTCTCAGAAACTCAGCTAGTTCTGAACCTAGCTGTTCAGGAAAAAAATATATATATATATGTGTGGGGAAGAGGGAGGTGACTTAGTCACCATATTCAAAGAGCTTAAAATATAACTAAATTGAAATGAGGTAAGTGCTCCAAGCATATATTAAGTCTACAATGTCCCTGACACTATGCTGGGGATACAAAAATTCCTGACCTCAAAGAGTTTACAGTCTAACAAAGTATTCTATGAGCACTGAGAAAAGAATAGAGGGAATTGAAAAGAAAAGCAAGTCAAGGCATGGACAATAAAGGGTGACCATTATTTTATCTAACAGGGAAAGGATAGATTCTAACACAAGAAAAAACACCTAATGTGAAAAAGAGTTTAGAAAGAGTAAATCTGAAGTAATGCAGAGAAGCTGGTTTTTAAAAAAGGTGGGGTAGGGTCAATTTGTAAAGATACCATATGAAGTCTGGGTCTTATTCTGTACATTTGAGGAAGCCACCAAAGTGGTATTTTCTTTTGTTTTGTTGTTAAGTGAAAGAATAACACAATCAAATCTCTATTTTACAAAAGCTAGATAACTGGTGAAGGTGAAAGTAAGAAGTAGGTAGCTCTGGCACTACCAGCTACATAAAGTTTAGCGAGTTACTTAGCTTATCTTTGCCTCAGCTTACTAATTTGTAAAAACTGGAAAATAACTATATTTATCTCACAGAGTTGTTACTGAAATTGAGATAATTCATAAAAACACAGGGCTCAGCACCTAATATATACTCAATAAATTTAAGCATTAAATAAAACAACCAGTACCCAATAAAATTTCTTCTTCAATACTTCCATACATTGTTTATATTTCAAAAGTGATAATTTTTGTAGTATACTTGTGTACACACTTCTCTCTTATGCTAGATTTTAAACACTTTGAAGGCAGAATTAGCATAATATTTCCCTTTGTGTCATGTGTACAGAAGGTAACCCATAAGTTAATCAAGCTAAAAGCAGTTCTATTGCTTACTTTGAGTTCATGTCAGCTTATATATATGAAAATTTTCAACTAAAAAAATGCTTACAAAGGACTTTCCTCCAAAAAGGATGCGAAATTACAAGAGATTTAATCTTAAAAGATCAATTTTTTTCATGTTAATTAACAACCCTTGAGTTTTTCCTTCAAAAAATACTTTAACACATAACAAATATGAATTTTAAATGTGGAAAAATGATCAAAGTTAAAATTTTATAAAATAAGAACTATGAATCTATCATAAAAAATGGTTATTAATTTATTTTATGAAAAGTCATTTTCCAATTACCGTCTTTTCTGCCACATTTGTTCAAAAGCATCTGCAAGCTCTATGTTGGTAATTTCTTCAGAATCTTGAAATTTCAAGAAACCATTTCCACCATGTCCTTGTAGGAAGAGTCAAAAAGTCAAGTAGATACAATTTTTTAAACACAAACCACACATATCCAGACACTTACACTTACTTCATTCACTGCAAAATTTTAATATCACTTGTTTTATGCTCTAAAATATTTACTATGAAAACAAATAATTTTCTACCACATTAATTAAAAAGAGGATAATGAAAGACTATGTAAAAAATAGTAGATATATACCTTCAAGAGTTTTTCTACCATTTAATTCCAGACACCCATATTTATACTCTTCCACTGGCTCCATTACTATATCCAAAATTTATTCCACATATAAAATTTTTTCAAATGCAATTCAAACATTTTTGATGAGGAAAGAGTTCAAGACACTAGCTGGTCCCACGGTATGATTATACTATTTACAGTATATATATTTAGAATGTTACTAATACTAGGAAGTTCAGTTGTCTCCTAGAAATTAACATTTTTACTATCACTGAAAACAATCCCACAAGAGTTGGCTAAAAGATTGTGACATTCGGGCTGGGGTTATGGCGCAGTGGTAGCGTGCTCGCCTAGCACGCATAAGGCACTGGGTTCGATCCTCAGCACCACATAAAAGTAAAATGAAGATATTCTGTCCACCTACAACTAAAAAAATAAATATTAAAAAAAAAAAAAAAAAAGATTGTGACATTCAGTATGCATGAAAGAGCCAGACTGGCTAGATTCAAATCTAGCTGTGCCATTTACTGTGTTATTTTAGGCAAATTATTTAATCTATGCCTCAGATTCCTCAGCGATAAAGTGAGAAACATACCAGAAAGATCATCCCTAGCTTGCTTTTATATTTCTTTTGTACAGATTCTTAAAAGCCTTCCACTGACCAACAAAGTAGAAAAGACTGTCTATTTTAGTGTCTTCTTCTGGATATATGCATTCTTGTGAGGTCATTAGTGCTTAGTGACTATGCCTATGTGATGGGGCAGGGGGAATATTCTTTCCTCCTATTAGATACAACTCCGCAGCATGGTATGCAGTTTAAAAAGTATAAACACACACTAAATTTCAACTCCCATTTAATCCCAAGCCAGATGCTTGTGTGTAAAACCCTTACAACCATATATGGCAGCTCTGAATATCAGCACTTAAATCATCAAGCTGCTGTGAGAATGAAAAAAAAAAATATATATATATATATATAATTTATATGTTTTATTAACATATTTTATTTATATATAAATTTTATATGTATAAAGTTCATATATATAAAATTTAGGATATTACAGGATGTATAGTAAGCCTTAATAACTATTAGCTATTATCATATTTATTATCATATTATAATTATCAGCCTTTATATTCTCTTACAGAGGTTGGCAACCTTTTTCTGTAAAGGTATAAATGTTTTAGGATTATGAACCATGTGGTCTGTCATGGCTATTGAACTCTGCTAATTAAGGGTAAAAGCACCTGAGAAAAAAATATGTAAATGAATGGCTGCAACTGTGTCCCAACTTATTTCCAAAACAGGCAGACAGTTTAGGGGTGATTATTTTTCAAACTGTATCTTAAACTACTGGAACTTCTTCCACACTGTGAGTTATTCTAAAAGAGAACCAACAGAATTAGAAAAAAAAAAATGTGCAAATCTTTTAGCACATCAACTAATGCTAGGCTACAAAATGCATTTCATTTTCTTTGCCAACAAAGCAAAATTGAGTAAGAATCTTAAGATAAGGTCTAAGTATCTGCATTCAGTTAATCCTTATATAAACTAAAATTTGAGATGCAATCAATAGGAAATCATTTAAAGTTTTAAGCAGAGGACAGACAGATTGGCAACTTCTATTAAACGTTTTAGCAGGACGGCTAACAGGAAAACAAAACTGAAGGAGGGATGCTTTAGCAGTATACAAAGCAAAAGGTAATAAACTTCACCAAGGAAAGAGTAAAAAGCATAAGGACAAAAAAAGAGGAATACCACAAAATGTTATAAAGGCTGAGTATTGCTTTTCCAAAACGATTAGAGCCAGAAGTGTTTCAGATTTTAGATTTTAAAATATTTGCTTCTACATAATGAGATATCTTTGGGATAAGATCCTTGCCTAAAATGAAATTAATTTTATGTTTTATGTATACTTTACACACATAGTCTGAAGGTTATTCTATGCATTATTTTTAGCGTGCCTGCTTTCTTACTACTACCTATCATGTGAGGTCAGTGTGGTGGCATCCACGTTGCTACTCAAAAATTTTCATATTTTGAAGCATTTCAGATCTCAGATGTTTTTATTAGGAATTCTCAACCTGTGCCATTTTCAAATATCATTTCAAGAAGCTTTGTACCATGAGAAGACAGAACTACATGACAAAAAACTATTTTAATCCAAAACCATTCAGTGTTTAATGCCCATGAATTTCTTTTCAAAAGAGTTTCATCAAAATGCATTCTGCTGGGCTGGGATTGTAGCTCAGCGGTAGAGCACTTGCCTCACATGCATGAGGCCCTGGGTTCGATCCTCAGCACCACATACAAAGCAATAAAATAAAGACATTGTGTCCATCTACAACTAAAACAATATTTTAAAAAAAATGCATTCTGCTGTAATGTAAACCTAATTAGAATAAATGAAAACAAAAAACAAAAAATAAATTAATTCAAGATTGAATTTTAAAGTAGACAATTTGATTTATAAATACCTAAAAGTTAGTTTTAATATCAAAAGTAGAACTACTTCTATAGCTAAAAATGTATGAGAAATATATGAGATGTCTTACATATTATCAACTTAATATAGAAGAATTGGTCAGAGTAAATTTAGACGTTACAGATGAAAAAAATCTATCATTCTCATGTATGTAGCACTGAGTTCAGTTAGTTGAAAATATGGTTATAATTCTCAATTATTATAAGCATATTAGCTAAAACAAGATTGTTTCCTTATCCATGCATAATTACATGAATAAAGATATGTTATATAATGATATATGTGTATGTTATCAATATTTGGTTTTATACATATTCGAATAGATATTTATTCTTAAATTA
>PVHX01023397.1:0-25824 GCA_004024805.1 Geosciurus inauris
ATTGAAAGTGCATATAAAGATGTTTAATATGAAGAATGTAATCTGCTTATAATTTTGTGCAGTTAGAAAAATTATGATTGTAACAATTTTTTTTCTATTTGCCTCAACAAATGTTTTCAGTGAATAGTGTGTACAGCTTCTGAAAATTTGTTTTTTTCTGTTATGTATTAAAATTCAACTTTTGAGAAAAATAAAAAATTAAAATTAAAAATTAAAAAAAATGTTTTGAAGAAAAAAAATTGTAGAGAAGGTACATATTGCTATCTTCTGAAAAATCTATGTGATTTTGTGAGAGTGAAACATTTTTGGAAGTTGTGTTAAAGTTTTCAAGTTCCTGGGTTGCCCTTTTCGACACTGACCCGAGAGTAGCTATTTGGTAATTATACAAAGCCAAAAAAATCCTGGAGAGAGGAGGAAGTAGAAGACAGCATGTGTCAGTACCAAGAAGAATCATCCTGTTGATATGTTTTAACCAAATGTTTACTTTGGAGCACTCTGTTCAGCACAATTGAGTTGAAGGTTGCCAACCAAAATGGTTAATTAGTGTCTAATCAAGATAGTGCAAATGTGCTGTTGGTTCCTATCTTGGAGAATGTCTCATGTTTAGAGTGTTTTGAATATGTTTGTCCTGCCTGGTAGATGTCCACTGGCGTGGGCCATTCATAAGGCTGAAGTAAGTGACTCAAGACTGCTAGGACATGGCACTGAACTCATCACTTGGGTCAGATGCTGCCATCCACGGCTCAGATCTGCTTATCTGCTTGAGGACCTGAGACTCTGGAACTGAGGTCATAGACTGCACCCCCAAAACCTGAGTTTGCTTTAGGGTTTTGACATAGTCACTGATGCTTGATAATATTTTAAGGTAGTCTGTTCTTCTGTCAGAATTCTTTTTTTACATCTGGCATCTTTTCTTTTTCCTTCTTTTCTCCCTTCCTTTCTCAATCCCTTCCTCCCTCACTTGTTTTCATTTCTCCCTTCCATCTATCTTCTTTTCTTCCTCTCTTCCATCCTTTGTCCATCCCTTCCTTCACACTTGTTCTTAAGAGTTTTATTTTCAAAAGCTAATCTTATTTTCATGCTCAAGGAAGGCACAAGAGCCTGTTTTAGAGATATATCATATTTGACTGGTAAGGTCTCCATGATGCAGAAAATAAGTCTGAGAAGGCAAACGAGGGGGAATAGTTTTTAGTATATTTTTGTGCTTCTAATAAATAAAATCCTTTATTCCTCAAATTTATTTTTCCTTTATAATCAAAACCAGCATTGCTCAAAATCCAACAACATCTGTTAGGGGTTCTGGGTTTAATTAGCTATTTTTTTTTTCAGATGGCCATGAACCTTTGTCTTCATGTGAGTTTCTCCTTTCTCTTTTCAAATATCTTTCCTGGTCTATTATGTTCTCTAGAGCTCTCTCCCTTCTGATATTTTTAAAACCAGAAGTTTCTTTTTGTGTTTTTTAGCTACCCATATTAACTTTCAAATACTTTCTCTGTAATTTATTTTATCAAACTGTAGTTCATACTCCATTTCTAGAGTGTCATATCAAATACATACTGTGTAGAGTGACTGTAAATATTCTTTAAATTGATGATACTTATTAACTAATGAGGTCATTGAGAATCTCACTGTAGTGTCATGGGTTTTGTGTTATCTTTGTCAACATCAGTATTTTGTGTCAAATCAATGACCAATTTAATAAGAACCCATATAATACCATTGACCAAGGGAAGAGAATAATGACAAAGGTATTTTTCAGCAAAGGTAAGGAATGCAGAATGTGTAGGGTAGAGCATGCAGATAAAAGGGAGAGCACACAAAGGAAAAACAAAAACAAAAGCTTTGGAGACAGAAGGGAATAGCTGCCATAACCTAACAAATTGAGAACAGATGAGTGTATAAAGGTCTGCTGATGTATCACTAAGCAAATGAAGCTCTGGCTAGTGGAAGTCTTACAATCATTAGACAAGCAAAACTAGTGTGAGTCCTCACCCTGACACCACTACCTTATGGAATCTTGCCGCCAGGAACTTAACTATGCATGGAAATGACCACAAAGCACATACACATATCCTACTAGAACAAACTAAAACTGTCTTCAAATCTCCCATAGCCATATTCCCAAATGCTTCTAACTCTGCCAACACCACCCAACATGAGATAAAGTGTTACAGAAGAGAAGCTGGAGTGCAAAGAGTCGGCAGTCTTAGCAAATTGTAGTGAAAATATCTTACATTTTGCAACTTTGCAATTTTCTTTTAAAACATGTTTCTAGAGGCCCCTGTGAAGTCTCAGAATGGGCTGTGCAAATAAGAGTCCCAGAAGGATGAATTTTATCAACTTCATAGTAAATAAGCCTCTCTGGCAATGTCATGGTGGGAATGACAGTTTAAGTGCTCTAATATGACCATGATAAGCACAGAATAAGGGGCAAATTGCGAGGAATACATGTGGCTCCATCCCTTGCTCTTCCTGTGCACTTACAGTAAGATCACCTGTCTCTGGAAATGATCTGTCTTTCAACAACTGAAGAAAATGAGAAGTCTTCTTATTAGACAACTGAAAACAGCTTCCAGAAAAGTCAGTAGTCATTTGCTGCTTCTGGCAAACTACAATCTGTTGGAAGAGGCTGAGGAGCAGTAGAGAGACTGTAATAACCTATTATCTATAACATCTGGTCACTCTTAAAAATGGCACTATGAGGCAGGGATAAACATTTTACAAAACAAAAATGAAATGTCTTATTTTCCAAAAATTAGGCAAGAAAGAAGTATGTTTTTGTAAGTGAGAAATGTTGTTCACAGTTCAGAGTTTTGTGTTATTGGATTAAATGCTGAAACTCTGAAAGGCTTGTTGGACAGGCTTTTATCATATTATTGCACCTTTATATTCTTATTCCCTGAAATCTATTTTCTTTCCTCTGCCAAGCCAGTGGTTCTCTGCTCTGGCTGTAATATAGAATCACTGGGTACTTTTAAAAAAATTACCCATTTTCTAGGTATGCCCCCAAGTATTTGCAGCTTTAAAAAACAACCTAACTAATCTTGATGTATAGTGAGAGAACAAATATATCAAATAAAATTCAGGGCAAGACATCTTTAGTCTAAACTTTGTACTTCCATTACTGTGCTAGGATTAAGAAAGAGGAAATAGAGTCAGAATTCTGTCTGTCCCAGTCTACAAGCATTATAGCTCCACCTACTGGGAGGATGGCCTTTAAAAATTAGTATCTGCTCTGTGCTTCCTAAATATAGTTCATTCTGTTTCAGCTATTGGCAAAGTAAGTTCAGTCTTGAATAATAACAACAACAACAACAATTACTTAACTGTCTTGGCCTGTTTGGGCTGCTATAACAAAAATTCCTTAAACTGGGGGGCTTATAAACAACAGAAATTTATTCCTAGAGACTGGGAAGTCCAAAGTCAAGGTGCCAGTACATTGTCTTGTGAGAGCTTGTTTTCTGGTTTTAGGTGGCACCATCTCACTGTGTCCTCACATGGCCAAAGGGTTAAGGGATCTCTCTGGGGTCACTTTTGTAAGAACACTAATTCCATTCATGATGGTGCTGCCTTTATGACCTACTCAGCTCCCAAAGGTCTCACTTCCTAATACCATTACATTGAGGGTTAGGATTTCAATATATGAATTTGATGGGGATAGAATATTCACACCATAAAAGTTACTAAATAACATATTTTATAAACCAAATAGAATTCCTTGTTTCTTGACCTTGACCCTGATGAAAGGGAAGGCAGATATGGACAAACATACAACATATTTCTGTAAATGTTGAAGGCCATTTGAAGCAGGCATTCCATTTCATCATTAATCTCCTAATGTTATGCTTCTTATGAAGAATTTCAACCAATATCTGTTCATGAATGGAACTATTTTACCACACAGAGTCAGTGAGATGAAAACATACTTTGGCTCCTAATCCAATACACTTTTTCCCTCTAACAGTCCATTTAGATTAATTACTCTGTCCTTTTTACTAGTTTGTTAAAAGTTTTGTTTTGAAAGTCCCTTGGCTTTCAAGTCCACTGCTGTGGGACAGCAGCAGCCACAATCTCTTGCTTGGGCCAGAGCACAAGAGAATGATTATCAGAGTTGAGCCTAATTCAAATATATCCAACAGGTATTGTATTATGCAAAATGTGAAATAAAAATATGATCTGGTTCTTTTGCTTGGAAAATATTAATAATATGTGTTATAAAAAGTGGTAAAACATGTAACAATGAGCACAGATTGTGAAGCCTGTTGGCCTGACCTCAGCCAGGTTTCAACATCCGTTCACCCATTCAGAGTGGGTTACTGCATACAGAGATGTCCCGATTTCTCAGCCTATAAAGTGAAACTGATAATAGTTACTGTTTTAAAGGGCTTCCAAGAGGATTCAATGTGGGAATAATTGTTTAAAACCACTTTTAGCTCAGTGCCTGGCATAAAATAGATGCTTCATTTTGTTAGCTGTTTTCAAATTATTAATAAACAATTATTTAGTAATTGCTATATACCAGATACTATTCTAAGCACATATTGTTGGATGTTAGTTTGAGACATTAACTTTTTCTTTATTCTATTTTCTTGGTCTGCCATTCTTTTTGTTATTGTTCTAATCAGTTATACATGATAGCAGAATGCTCATTGATTTATTGTACACAAATGGGGCATAGTTTTTCACATCTCTGGTTGCCATTCTTAAATGTAATCAAACAAATAGACTGTTTTGTGCTTATTACCAGAGGCGGGGCATGTGATAGGAAAATATATGTGAAATATACATGCATATATGTAAATATGTGTATGTAAATATATACACATATAAATACATTTATAGTTATAAGACAGATAAAATCCAACACATGCATACAAGTACACAAACACACACATAGGAGCTGAAGGAAAAAACAAACATTGAATAAAACAAATAATAAAAAGAACATAAACCAAGAAAACTGTCACTTATGTGAATTGGGATCCAAATAAGAATGACACATTGTGGCTGGTTAATATGTTTCTTTTCTTTGTAGAATTTCTCTGTCCATCTCTTTCTCTTAGAAATACTTGTATTGAAGATACTAGATTTTATATCCCATAGTTTCCCACTGTCTGGATTTTGCTAATTACATCACTGTAGTGTCATTCAACCTGTTCCTCTGTCCCCTGTGTTTTCTGTAATTTTTTAATTAGATGTAGAGAATTTATAAGATCTATATATAAATGTAAATATATATAACTTTTTGCAAAACTACTTCCTATGTGGTGGATTATATTTACCAGGGTGCTTGATGTTTGGTTGTCTTTGTTTTTGTGGTGTTGCCATCCATTGATAATCATGGCCTAGATTCCTTCATTTCAATGAAAGTGATAATGTCACCTTTTCTTGGAAAATTTCTTTGAAGTGAAAATTCTTCTCATCAAATATTTGTTTGAAGTTTGTATAGAAAGACTTGGTAAATGCTTGCTTTTTTTTGTTTCATTATTTTCAAAATAATGAATTTGTTCCTTAGCATACTCCAATGTTGACTAATGCAGTCCTTTATCAGATTAAAATGAATGCATGAATTTAACACATTTGATATACACTGTTTTTTTTTGTGGTTATCATTTTCATTTATGTTCAGATTATTTCTACTGTCACCAGTGGGAGCTTCTTGAAATTGGTTATAATTTCTTTAAGTTTAATCCTGACAGTCTTTTGTTCCTTTTGCCTCCTTACTTTCTGGCATGACAAGAAGTTCAAATGTCATATTGTGTATTTTCCACCTTAGCCTGAAGCCAGGAGCCTTTGTTACTTTCAGTGAAAAATAGTACAATCATCAGGACAACAAGCTTTCTTTTTGCTATTATGTTATTCTAGGCATGTTCAATGGATGGAGCTTGGAAACCTTTTTTTAAAGGTAAAATATATCATGAACTCATATAAATATTATCCAAATTGTCTTTGAAGCTATCACAGTCATTTTGACTTCCATAACAATATACCATAGACCAGGTGACCTAAACAGTAGAAATGTATTTTCTCATAGTTCTGGAAGCTAGAAGTCTGAAATCAGGATATCAGCACGGTTAGATTCTGGTGAGGGCTCTCCTTGGCCTGCAGACAGCCACCTTCTTGTTATGTTCTCATATGATTTTTCCTAAGTGTATACAGAGTGAGGGTTTGGGGAAGAAGAGAGATATATCTTCCTCTTCTTATAAGGGCATGGATTCTATCATAAGGGCTCTACTCTTGTAATCTAATCTAACCCTAATTATCTCCCAAATGCACCATCTCCAAAGACCATAATATTGGGGGTTAGATCATCAGTAGATAAATTGTGGGAGTAGGGAAACAACCATTCAGTCCACAACAGGAGTACAGGGTTTTTATTAATCTTATTAATCTTAAGCATCCTATTTCTCCCACAACAGAAATCCTTGTTCTTGGGGTTGGGGATTTAGCTCAGTTAGTAGAGTGCTTGCCTTGTATGCACAAGGCCCTGGGTTCAATCTTCTGCACCACGCACATACAGACAGACAGACAGACAGACACACACACACACACAAAATCCTTGTACTCAATTGCATTAACAGTATAACTCATTTGCTATAATAAAATCAGTGAGCTTATTCTGCTTTCATCTGCTTTCTCATTCTCCCATAGTTTTTGATAGTTATGATGAATTTACATTTTTAATACATATAGCACTTCATAATGTCTTTACTCTTTGTATCATTCTTTAGTCTGAAGCTTATTCTCCATAGATTTCTCAGCAAGCATTCACGGTTATATTCCCTGATTTCTTGCATATTTTAAAAGCTTTTTGGCTTGTATATTTGAACATCAGTTTTAATTGGTATGAAGTCCTTTACTCACATCTACATTCCTAGAAAAATTTTACCTTATCACTCCATTGTCTTCTGGCAGGAAGAATTTCTATTAAAAATACGTTGATGATCATTTTCTTACCTTTATGGGTATCTTTTCTTTGAGGCTGGAAGTTCAAAGTGCTTATCTTTTCCATGAAAGCTCAGTAGTTTTAAGAAAATATATTTTTATATTAAGTTTGGGGGGTGGTTTTCCAGAAACTATATTTTCCCAGAAACTATATTCAAATAAAATTTTAAACCTTTTTTATTGTTGGTTCAGAAATGTTTTCTTGATTTATGGTTTTTAATATTTGTTATATTCACTTTTTGTTTTTTCTTTCAATTACAATTTTGTGTTTATGTGTATTATTGATTTTTATTTATCTTTTATATTAATTCATACATTTTGCTTAAATAGTTTTTCATTCTTAAGGTATTTGCCATTGTATTTATTTACTCTTATTTTCTACCTAATTTAGTCTTTATTTCTGAAATTTTTATATCATTCATAATTCTTTACTGAGTTGTGTCAGTTCTCTTCAACTCTTTCTTCTCTTTAGTTGCCTCATTTCTGAGTTTTTTTCGGATTCATATTTATTTTGTTTATCATGCCTATCATTTTGTTTCTGTAAGAAATTAAGAAATTGTTTCAAAACAAAGTACTACAGATACTTACGTCTTACTGCCATGTCTTCTTGTTGGGCTTCTATTGTCAGTAGGGATACTATTTCTGTCATCTATTTTTTTGGTTGTAATACTTTTATTTTGAATTATGATGCAATCCTTTTAATTTTAGGTGGAATGAAGTTTTCTGAATCCACTGGAGAGTAACCTAGTGTAGTGTCTTTGTCTGTTTTGTGCTGCTATAACAGCTACACAAACTAGGTGATTTATAATGAACAGAAATTTATTGACTCATGGTTCTGGAGGCTGGTAAGTCCAAAGTAGGTGCCGGCATCTGTCAAGGGGCATCTGGCTGCATCGTCCCATGGTGGAAGGTCAAAGAGAGGGAAAGATAGAAAAGGCAGCCAAAGTAATCCTTTTATAAAGAACTCTCATAATAATGAGCCCATTTTTAAGATAATGAAACTAACAAGGCCCTGGATTTAATCCCCAGCACCCAAAAAAAAAAAAAAAAAAAGATAATGGAATTAATCCATCTTGATGATGGAACCCTCATGGACTGATCCTCTCTTCAAGGTCCCATCTCTTAATATGGTAATATTGTAGATCAAGTTTCTAATATTTCAAATCACAGCAGTAAGCACCCTAATGGATCTATAGGTTCCTTTCCTGTGGTTTTTTATTTAAGAACAAGTTTCTGTTCTTTTTTTTTTTTGGTACTGGGGATTGAACTCAGGGGTACTTGACCACTGAGCTGCATCCCCAGCCCTATTTTGTGTTTTATGTAGAGACAGGGTCTCACTGAGTTGCTTAGCGCCTCACCATTGCTGAGGCTGGCTTTGAACTTGCGATTCTCCTGTCTTAGCCTCCCAAAGTGCTGGGATTACAGGCTTGAGCCACCACGCCCAGCTAAGTTTCTGTTCTTTACAGATTTATGTTATAATGGAGTCCCTTTGCACTAACCCAGGAATTGAAACCTGTAGAAGCCCTTCCTGTGTCCACTACTGTTCTGAGGAATGGCCCCCTGTGCTTTTGCTGGCTTCAGGGTTTTCTTGTCTCTTTAACATCATATGCCTTATTCACTGCCCCTCCTCCATTCTTTTTTACATATGTGCTGATACTGAGCAGTTCAGGCAGCACTTTGTCTCTTACAGCTCATGGGAGGATAACTTGTTCCTAATTTTGTGGTAGATGTCATTCACTTTTGATTTGGCAATCAGGTTGCCTTATATATTTTTATGGGGAGATTTTCACAGATTAAAAATCACCCCAACTCCATCCTAGGCAGAGTTATCTGTCTCTGAGCACACACCCACCACAGGAATGAAGTAATTCAGACTTTGGGGATGGTACCTGAAGATCTCAGAAATGACAATCTCCCAAATTAACAAGTGAATTACAACTTTGACAGATAACACATGGAATGTAGCCTTTGAATCACCTCTTTAAAAATCCCGTTACTCCTGATGAGCAGAATCACAGCTCTGGGACAAGAGTCTCCTGTGTTTCTACTTTGCTAGCAAAGCAGTAAAACTTCTTTTTCCTTTTTCTCAAAAAGAAAAGGAAAAAGAAAAAAGTCACCCCAGCTACAACTACTGCCTTCCCAGAATCCTCTCTAGCTGCTAATTCTTACTGCTATTATTAGCATGGTACAGGCTTCTAACTTTTACTTTGACATTACTAATCTTTTCTGAACCAAAAGTAATTTGCATTCAAACCGCTCTAAGAAACTCCTGAGTGATGATGTCATGGAGAGTCCTATAAACAAACTACCTGCAGAATGATTATGAGTCTGGATTCCAAGATCAATGATACTATAATTAGTCACACAATCACTAGCACTTATGGACAGTGTGCCTCAATCTTGTACTTCTCAGCCTCCAGAACTTCAAGAAACTACTGTTGTTTGTAAGCTACCCAATTTATGGTATTTCTTACAGAAGCCTGAAGGGACTAAGACAGGGAGATAATATATTTATGTACTAAGAATATTCTGGATCCATAAACAATGCATGTAAAATATCTGACATAGAAGAAGCAGAGAGACTTTGGTACATGTTAGTTTTTAATTGTTATTTGAATGTCATTAAGGTCTTATTTGACTTATTGGTTTTTCTGAGAATATATGATTCAGATTTGCAGGGTGGTAATAAGAAGAAGCATATAGACAAGCAGGTGTTACTTCATATTTATTTTGTTGCCCTAAGAGGTTCTGCAAATATCTGAAATGTGTGATTTGTTAAGTCATATGATTAGGCAACTAAAGTTAGTTTAAAAGACACAGATGCAGGATCCTTGAAGATCATATTTTTGGTGAAATGGATTCACTTTTTAGGTACAACCTAAGCAAGTCATTTAATCATTTAGAGCCTTGAGTTCTCAATGTAAATGGAAGTAGTGGGACTAAAATATTTACTAAAAATATTTTTAGTCTCCAAATTTTTTGACACTGTCTTTTTAAGTGTACCTTCTTTTATTTTTGAGCACAGCTTCTCAGATTTCTGAGAGTAAAAGAGAGAGGGCTGAAGGATGTGGTGGTACATGCTTATAATCCCAGTGACTTGGGAAACAGAGGCAGTAGGATTGCAAGTTCGAGGACAGCCTCAGCAATTCAGTGAGACCCTGTCTCAAAATAAAGAATAAAAAGGGGATGGGGATGTTTCTCAGTGGTTAAGAGACTGTAAGTTCATCCTTAGTACCAAAAAAAGAAAGAAAGAGAAAAAAGAAAAGAAAGAAAGAGGGCAGGGACTGTAAATTGGGAAAAGCTACTTCTCTAATGTAGCTAGGACATAATGTTGTCATGAGATAAAATTATGAGTGTGTGATTTGAAATCATGAGTGAGTTTTAGGCATTAGATTAGGAGTACAGGAGGAGAGAATGTTTTCCATAGAAAGCAAAGGGATTCCTTGGCTTGGCAAAGCAAGCTCCTTGGAGTGTCTCCCCTAACTAGCTGCCTAAACTCTTTAGAATTGACTACAGAGCATTATACGCTTATAGTTAGGTTCTTTGATTCTTTGGTATCTATATGATCTAAAAAACAATTTAAGTTAACCAAGTGTCTCACAAGGAATGACATAGCTTTTTAACTCCTACAGTGAAAATGAAGTTATTATGCATCTAGTACAAACATAAAACTATAAATCCAAAGCAGGTATATATCCTTGAACTAGGTTCTTCAACTAAAAACTTTTGGAACATGTGCTTTAATGTTATAAAAATATCCAAGATGATTTGGGTTTCAAGAGTTCTTGGCTAGAAGCCATAAGAACTTTCTATTGTAAATCTGGCTTTGACAGATTTGGGCTATCCCAAAGGAAGCAGAAAGATGTTCTCTGGCCTAGCTGCCTGAACAGCTTTGTTATTATGTCCAAGACATAGTTAGTTTTGATTTTTTTTGTAAGACCTCAGCTAATATGTTAACAAAAAGTTAAATATTTATATTGTATGAAGATGTAATGGTTCATTTTGCTCTGCAGTACATCATTTTTTAGCTATAGCAAAGAGATATTTCCTAATTCTGTTAAGGTGGTTTTACCATTGGCTATTAAAAGGAACATACTCATAAATGCTATGGTGAAATGGATTATGTTGAGAATAAAGACTAAACAAAGTATAATAGGATAAAAATTTGGAAATAGAACAAGAGTAAGTCTAGGTGCGGTTGCAATTACTGGTTAGACACCTTCCCCCAAAGCAATTACTGCTTGAACAGAGGGGAATGGAGAGCTTAAGGTACAGAAGAGAGGAGTGACATTCTGGCTCTGCTTTTGCTACAATTATGTCCTCTTTGTATTTGAAAGTGCACAAAGTTCCCGGATAACATGCACCTTGAGCTAGCTACTCTGTAAACCACTCTTTCTTGTGTGTATGTGTGTGTGTGTGTGTGTGTGTGTGTCTTTTTCCTTTTCCTTTTTTCCCTACTTCTCATGCTCTAGTGATCCTCAAATCTGAACTTGTAAAAAAGGTAGGTAGGTGTTTGCAAATTCCTTCATTCATCATTATGCACTTTCTCTGTGCCAGACACTATGCAGACATGGTAGCTTTGTTGGGGAGTGCATATGTGGGAAGTTATTTGAGTTCCTTTCTTCCTTCCCAGTTTAAGCCTAGAGGGCTGATGACTAAAAGTTTTAATGAGATATTGGAAACTATTCAGACCTATCCATTTCTAAGATGATCTGATCATTTGGTGAAAGAATGAAGATGAAAGAACAGTACTGATGTGACGTCAACAGTAACAGTGTAGTAAAGCCATCCTAAGGCAATATAAGGTGGAGGGGGATTCCTAGCCCACCTCAAGCCCAAGTTGCACATACCACTGACATTCATGCAAACACAGGAAAACTTAATGAACTAATATAGTTGGTGGTCTGAAGGTGTCTATTTGTATGACTTGATTGTTGTGGGAAGAAGTTGATTGCCCAAAAGAGGATAGTGGGATAACATAGGCACGCAGAAGACAGCAAGATAGCTGTTGTAAATATTTATCACCTGATACAATCAGGGACTCTTTTCTGAGACTTAGGGAAAGAGGGACCTTAAGCAAAACCCTGACGTTGGGACAACAAAAAGTGCTTCTTTGGCAGTAAACATGTGTCTGGATATGAGACAGGAGTAGGGAGGAAACTACTTCTCCCACCTCTGCACAAATATGGCACCTTGATGTTGGTTGTATCAGAAGCATTAGGAGATAGCAGCCTTGGGGCAACCTTTAGAATTCTGTGGGTTTCCCCCCAAGGTTTCAAAGTTAGATCAGCCTCAGATAACTACACAGGCAGTAGGCCTCAATAAGTGAACTGGAACAGGAAGAATGGGTCAGATTCCAAGCAGTCACTGTGACTGAAAGAATAGTTATGACACATGTGACCGTCTCTGACTAATAGGCAAAACTAGGTAGAAGATGAGATTATTTAAAATATAAATCATTGGTATTAATATGAAATCAAACTGGTAGGACCTGAAGAAATTTGGATCATACATGCAAAAGTTCTTGTACTGAAGGATAGAAATATTTGATGTGTTTTAATTTAATTACTTATCAGTTTTGTTTCTCTCTCTCTCTCTCTCCCCCCCTCTCTCTCCCTCTCCCTCTCTCTCCCCCCTCCCCTCTTTTTTGCTTTGGAAGGATCTGAATACTCATATATCCTTACTAATTAATATTCCCTCCCCACCTCCTTGTTCCTCTTTGAGGACCAAAATGCTGTCTTCACTGCTGGAAGCATTTATTATTGATTAATTAATTAATTTTGCAGTGCTGGAGATTGGACAGATTGAACCGAGGGCCTCACACATGCTAGGCAGACATGCTACCAACTGAGCCACACCCGTGCTGGGAACATTTGAAAATTAAGCTCTTCTCTGTCTTTAAGGAAACACAACATCTGGACAGTTAATTATTTGGGTCTGGTTATAATGTGCCATCAATATCTATTAAGAAAATAAAGATACGAATTGCCTAGGAGGTGAGAATAAAAGATATAGATGCTGTGACAGGAAAACCAAGAAGAAAACTGTGGGTTGGAGTATAGGGGGAGAATAAGAGGAAGACCTTGACCCAAAAGTCTGAAAAACTATCCTGAAACATTTGTCCAAGGGGCAGAGGTAGAGACTGGGAGAGAGAGAGACCACTGCCTAGAATCTCTCAAATTAGTGCAGTAGACCATTTTGAGGGCTAACACACAAACACACACACACACACACACACACACACTAATAGTTGCAAGCAACAATCCCCCACCCCCTAACAAGGGATAGGTTGTGGGCTCTGAAGGTCTGGAATGGGCTTAGCTAATTCTAGGTAGGCTTGCTCATAGGGCTGGAATTAGCTATTAGATGGGCTGAAACTAGCTGTTTCCGGAAAGCCTTGGCTGAGATGACTCCTCCTCATGCCTCTCACTTCCCTCCAGAAGGCTAGCCTTGTCTCATATCAGAGAAAAGTGTCCAAGGGAGGAAAAAGAAATGTGCAATAACTTTTTTCAAGCGTCTCTTTGAATCAAGTTTGTACTGCCCATTGGCCAGAGCATGTCACATCATCAAGCAAGACATTCCTATGGGAGGAACATGCAGTCCAAAGCATGTGTAGAAAGTCAGCACTGTCTGGAAACTGAACCCCTCTTTGTTTACACAACAGAGTACTTCACACTTCCACTCAAGATCTGCTCCTGGTGTGACTCCCACTCCCAGGTAGATGTAGGAAGAAGCCTGGCCTGGTTGGAACCTATTTCCCACATTTTCCCTCAGCTGATGATACTTAAAGGTTTTGGGTACAATATTTTGGTTAAAATAGTAAAAACTAGTCAATGTGAACATCATAACAGGATTTTATTTTCACCCTACTTGGCTGTTATGGGTAATGAAGGTAGATAGATACAGTAAGTTAATTTTTCTTAGATTTCAGATTAACAAGGGGAATTGCTAAAATTTGGTGATTATTCACTTGAAATCTCTACTTAAAAATAATGAACAAAAGAGGACATAAGCAATATGCTCATAAACAAGTATGCACGATGTCAGCAGGACAAATGGGAATCTAAAAAAGTAAATCAAACCTGATTATTCATTAAATTGAGTTTTATCTGGGGCAGGAGAAAAGGTATCATGAAATACCTCAACACCACAATCCCAAATAAGTGAAGGATTAGATAAATGCTGTGTGCGAGCAGAGGAAAACAGACCAAGCACTCTAGAGGCAATGGCACATGGTTCCCTTCAAAGATGATTACAACTGGGAGGCAGTTCATGACAATAAGGTCCTATGGAGAGCCCCCTTATTTAAACAGGTACTTTAAAGAACTTATTTAGAGAGACACAACTGCTCCTGTATAATACTGAAGTTTAGCTGAATGAATTCCTCAAGGAATTGACAGTAGGAAGACTCCAGTGAAAGGCAGACTGGGATGCTGACCATTAAGACTTAGGTGAGAGAGATATCTTTTAGAGGACAGTTACCCTCCCAGTTCATAGAGGTCACAGAGGGAGGGCAATTATGGGAAGGGTTGAACTAGACCTCTAAGAGCTCTGCTCCTGAAGATGGCTCTCACTTTCATGCATTGGCTCTCTATCAGGAAAGAATGCAAGTGTGTTTTATTCTGGTTCACTCCAAAGGTTCTCCCTCTGGAATCTCCAGCCATTCTTTCCCACTGCTCTCAATTATGTTCTCTTATACACTCACACACACATACCTTCATACAGGAAGTTGTCTACTCTCAAAAAGACTATTAAGGCTTAGAATATAATGGCTCTCTAGACTTTTTTTTTTTTTAATTCCTTTCTGAGCCTGTGAATCCTTCCAAGTGAAGGAAGATTAAATATGAGATTTAGGGGGCGGGGGCATATCTCAGCAACTTAAGACGAGAGTTATGGCATCTGGCAGGAGGAGCACAAAAAGTCTTGCTTCTTATTTCCAGGAGCTGGTGACCCTGGTGAGAGCAAACTAAGCCTGGTGATGAAATAACTGGAGATGGTCTTCCTGAAGCAGTGGCAGCCCCATCAGTGGCTCTTACTGGCATAAGGATGGTAGTGACTTTGGGATCAACTCTTTCTTAGCTGTGGCAGCAAGTTCTGATGCCCCCGGGGGTCCTGTTAGGCTCAGTGTGGAACAATGCACATTGACAGAGTACATCTGTGCCCTGGAACTGAATGCTGGTTGTCACCGACACTAACTCAGATGAAGTAGGATGAGAATGTCCAAAAGAATTGGGCTTCACGAGTATGAAGGAAACTTGAACCCACATAAGCAACTATGAATCATGAACATATGTGGGACACAAGTCCCCTAAAAAAAGAAAAAAATTCTTAGGTGTTGGCTGCTTGAAGAGTAGCTGTAACAGGAGCTTGGTAAGGGAAGACTAGGGTACATTGTGATCATACTATTTCTCCTCAATGATCACAGAAGTAGAAAATATTACCAATCTATGAGATCCAGGAAGAAAGCACCATGTTTTCTGAGGTGATGCTAAGGGTGTTGACAGCAGGAACAGGAACATCAAAAACCTTTCTGAAAGACCCGAGCTAAAATGAACCCCATGACAGGCTTTGGACCCTCCAGAAAAACTAGTAGGCCTGAGTTTTGGTTCTAGGAAAAGACACACATTGCTCAATGCTGAAGCCACTATGGGACCACCCTCAGAGCAGACAAAGAGGTTAAAAATCACATACCTGACATTCCTGAGGCCTGAGTCTGCTTAAACCCCACGTGGGTCACTTAACTCACCTTGTGGTTGGTCATTTTCAGAAAATTCCCAAAAGCCATGATTAGGTCTCATCAAATGTTACAGACACCCCTCAAACTCTGAATGGTCACTACTGTCACCACAGGTGCTATACGATTGTAATTGGTGCTTGTGTAATGATGGGATGCATACGTCATGTCCACTACCACCACCTGTCCCCTCCCCCTATGAAAACCTGCTCAGCCATTGTTCGAGGCTCTCTGCACTGACCCGCTGCATTGGTGAAGTCTGAGAGACCGAGCTTAAGCCTGAATAAAGGCTCTTTGCTTTTACATACATGCCTCAGTCTCCCTGGTGGTCTTTGGGGACTCCATGATCTGGGCATAACACTTTCCACTTTCTGATACCTCTGTGACATTCTTTCCCAGACACAATTCTAATATTTGGTGCTCCCAGACAGACTACAATAGAGACTGGTCTGTGGCTTGTCCTTTTGTTTCTCCACCTTGTCTCTATCTCATTCTATGAAGGATCTTGTGTACATGCATTTGGACACCTAGCTTGTAAACACAAGCACCGTCGTAACATTTTCCACTAAGTCTCTTAATACTCATCTGACCTAGGGGAGCAGGGCTATCCACCCTCAGAGGAAGGAACCTGAGGAACGGCCTATGTAGGACCTAAGATGGGCTCAGGCCATCTGTGTACCAAGTGTAGCCTCAAAGAAGGAGGCATGGGTGCTGTTGGCCCATAGACTCCTTGCTTAGTGAGAAGAGGGAGATCGCCTGCTCTGAGGGCCTCTCAGGTGCAGAACCCAGAGCAGGACCCTTGCTGCTTGCTACCTGTTCTTCCCCTGGTTTTCCACCTGGTTCTTTCCCTCACATCTCTTACTTTTTTCATAGTGCAAGAAATTGGCATGATTTACAATCACTTTTGAGTTTCTCATTTCATTTCTGAACATATTAATATAGACATAGAGTTTGTTCACATTTCTATAGTAAATACATCTTTCAGAAATTAATTTGTTTCACAACTATTGAGCATAATAAAGAGCTATGAGGTACATGTCAAGGGAAGTGGAGCACAAAAGAAGATGGCATGGCGAAAGGAAGACATCAGAGTCTCCGTAGGATGGGAGGGCTCATAGGTGAGTACCTTGGGCCGCGAAGGCATGTTTTGCATCTTGGAATTCTTACTTGCCCTCTACCCAAGGGATAGTCATGGTGAGCAAGAAAGGAGAGTAACATCCTCTGTGCCAATGATAGAACCAATTCACAGGCACTGGTAAAGTTTTGGGAATTTTGCAAGCTAAAATCATGTTAAAAACAAGTAATGTTAAAAACTAAATGATATAAACTTAGAATTCTTATTTTTAAAACAACAGTGGTAAGCATTAAAAATTCACTTCTTTTCTAAATATTTTACCATATTTGATTATCTTCTATGCTTTAGAAATTATTTGTATCATATCTCTTACTGTAAAATGATGTTCTCATCCTAATTCCATATTTTTATAACATGTTAGTTGCTTGAAATTGACCATGGTGGAAGTATTTGCATCAAAGAAAATAGCCAATAATACAAATAAGATTGGTTTGTTTCTTCTTCCAGAGATAGTTGTTAGACATTTACATTTCTTATTACCATTGGACAAGGGGCTGAATTAAAGCATCAGATATGCACATAGGGTAGAAGGAAGAATATGAAAGAACTTAGGTGAAAGTCCCTTGGTCATTATTGCATGGGAGACAGGGGTTAATAGAAAAATTCAAGGTTATTCTCAGGTTTTTTACTTAGGCAACTGTCATTAATCAAAAGAGATGAGTATACATATTTGTGTGTGTGTGTGTACATATATAATCACATAAACATGATTTGGATTAGAAATTGCTTTGCATATATTGTGTAGAAGATCATGTATCAAATTAAGTAAAGTACATAATCAGGTTTGGAGCTCTTAAGACAAGTAGGGGCAAAAAATATAGATGTCAGAATCATGGAAACAAAGGTATTAGTATGAGTCATGATAAGGTAGTCAATAAACTCAGGACAGAGTGTGCAGTGAGCTATGGAGAGAAGGAACTGATGCATGGGAAAACTGATGTTTCTGTGCTGAGTGGGAAAGATGGGCCCTCTTCATCATGGCCCAGAAGCTGATTTTGGAATGGTGTCTTGTTCTCTGCTGTAGATGGCATGGCATTGTCACAGAACAGAGAGGGGTCTATGTTGTGGTTCTCCTATTGGGGCATTCCATGAGCTCCACGAAGAATCTTTTCCCCCAATGGATATATCTGGTGTCATAGAGTCTGCTAGTTGTTTGGCCTGTACAGTCAGGATGTTCACACCATATTTTACGACTAAAATCTCTGTTTTTGTCTGGCCTTAGTCAAAGCTGGTAGCCTTCTGAGTCACTCAGAAAGTTGGCTGGAGCAGTATTCTGCAGTGTAGAACCAGCTACCTCCATAAAGTGAACGAGCTTACCAACGCTTTGTTACTTTCTTTTTAGAGGGAGTATGCCACAATTTGCTCTCTACTTTGGAAGGTACTTCACAGACCAATGAAGTGCAAAAGATCACGGATATGGTAGGCTTATCTCCTACCTTCTGAAGTGTATATATCTTGAATATCTGGTTTAACATGGTGTCATTATTAAGTGGATCATGTAATATTCTAAAGAATGTCCAGACAATTAGATCCTTTTTAACTATATTTGAAAAGAGGGCAAGAGAATTAGTACAGCCTTAGGGCAAAATCATAGGTGCATAGTCTTGTTCATCTCACATGAACACAAACTACTTCTGATCTTCTTTCATGATAGGGATGGAATAAAGTAAATTTAAAGAATGAATGGATTGATATTATATGCTAAAACTGTTTTAGTTTGTTCTTATAAGGACACTGTGTTTAGCACAATAAAATTGAAATGATTTTGCCAAAGCTTTCATTTATCCATCTTTATCTCTCCTGATCCATCTGGGTATTATAAGGGTCAGACTCATGAATTATGATAGGAACCACTATCACTTTTTAAAAAATCTTTAAACATGAAATTAATTTCTACTACTCTTCTCAGAACATGTTTTTTTGTTTGTTTTTTGTTTTTGCTAGCTTTATTGGAGCATGCTAGTTTTAGATATATTCACTTAGGCTTCACTACTAGAATAGTTCTCTATAGGTCATGGAACTATGTAGAGGTTCTGTGAATTTCCAAGTATGTTCACTTCATTTCAATGTGTATACAGTAATCCCTAACCGGGAACTGAGAACTGAGGTACTTCTTGCTACATTGCAGATCACAGGTACCTATCTCACTCTTATTTTAACAAATAGCTTTTTAGTTAAAAGAGCATATCTCTCATTTAAATGGCAGTTATTAGTGTTGTGATCTCTGTTTTTTCAAAATCATAAGGCAAATTTAACTAAAATATCATGTAAGCAAGAAACACATAAAATACCAGGACAGCCACACAATCCCTTAGAAGTAGTATCATGTGGGAAACAATGAATTCATGACTTTAGGTAGATTTATTATAGACCTGAGCATACACACTTTGTATAATTACAAAATTATACAATTTGTATAATTATTACAATATTGCTTTTTCTTTTCTAATTAACTCAAATAAAGTCTTCTTTTATATTTATAAATTACTTTCTATTTCACAAGATATTTTTTTCTTTCTAGATTGAATGTGTACAACATTTATTTTACTTCATATGTTGGGAAAAATCAGAGACATGATTTTTTTTGGATAGCAATCATCATTTTATCTTGGTGACCTTACTGCAATAGCAACATCTAGAAAGGTATTGCAATTAATTTGCATTTTTGCATTGTAGCCACTTGAAAAGTGACTCGTTATAAAATTAATTTCCCAAGTGCTCAAAACTTAAATATAGCATATAGTAACTTCAACATTTCTAGAATTTACAAAGTTTGGTTCCTAGCACAATAAATCATACCAAGATGTTCAGCTAAGGAAAATATCTTAACAAGCTTAAAATCTAAAAATAACAAATTTCAACTAAGATCATTTTAGTGCATTCAAATAATCATCATTTTTCAGTCTTGAGAAATTATAAAAACAAAATACTGAATCTAAAATAATTTTAAGAAAAACTCATACAACACACTGAGAATAAAGCTTGGCATTCATTCATTGTTCATTTTTATATTTAACCAACATGTAATGAACACTTTGTGTTTGCACAGGCATGTTAGGATCAAGAGTGTTCATAAACTTTTAGGACATTGAAATGATATATTTCAGACATTTTAAAAAATGGGAGCTATTAAAAGTCTAAAAAATTTACTCTAGAATGAAGTTTAATGACTCCAGGGGAAAGTAATTGAATGAGAGAAATCAATAATGATGGTGGGTGCATGCCTGTAATCCCAACAACTCAGGATGCTGAGGCAGGAGGATCACAAGTTTGAGGCCAGCCTTGGCAACTTAGTGAGGCCCTAGGCAACATAGTGAGATCCTGTCTCAAAATATAAACCCACAAACAATTGATATAAACTTACTATTCATCTTCCTCAAGTATTGATGTTTAAAAAATGAACAAATAAGAAAAGTAAAAGCTTTTGAAGTTATTGACATTCTGCGAGAGGTTGCAGACATAAATACACTCTAGATATTAGAAAATGCAAAATCTGATTATGTACATTAATTCTGTTTAAAAGTAAACATTAAGTGAATAAAAACAACATATCTAATATTTTCCATGTAGTAAACAATAAAACAAAGGAGACAGCCAGGTGCGGTGGCGTACGCCTGTAATCCCATAACTTTGGGAGGCTGAGACAGGAGAATCGCGAGTTCAAAGCCAGCCTCAGCAACAGTGAGGCACTAAGCAACTCAGTGAGACCCTGTCTCTACATAAAACACAAAATAGTGCTGGGGATGTGGCTCAGTGGTTGAGTGCCCCTGAGTTTAATCCCCGGTACCACAAAACAAACATACAAACAAACAAACAAAAAACAAAGGAGATGACCTTTCTACATAAAGGAGGGGAATCAAAAGAACTTGTAGGAATAGGAAACAGATTAAAATGTTAGAAAAAAGAGGATATGGCACATACTTACTGACAATAAATGAAAAATTTAAACTCAAATACCTGGTGTTGCACCAGCATTTGAAAAGCACAAGGAAATTTTATCACTGCCATTCACAGCCTTCATGTTAGGAAGTTACTGAGCCAACTCTGGAAATATCTATTCCCAGACTTAGTAATTAACAATAAACACCTTTCTGGCTTTGCTTCTCTTTGTTGAATTTAATCTTGTGAGCAAAATTATTCTCTACTAAAATAGTTAAGAGAAGCTATAAGACAGAATCATTTTTAAACTCCTATTTAAAATCTGGATTCTCTACATTATAAAAAGTAGCTAAATATTTATAAATTTTCTTAAAATATATTGTGATGCATTAGTATAGCACATTGTTGCCCACAACTATTTTACTTACTAAAAACTATTTCATTGGTTGCCTTTCACTTAATGAATTTAATAGAATAATAAACATTCTTCATTTCCTCTGTAAAAGTTAATTCTGAGTCCTGTACCCTCCTGAGGACTTGAGGATTATAGCCTACTCTTCATCAATCTATGTATGACAGCTCCCACTTGTTGAGTTTCAGTTTGGATTATTTCCAAACATTTTATGCCAGTTATATTATTATTATTATTATTATCACATAACTAAATATTTGTGAAAATCAATGAAATATGAATGGGAATCAGGAGAGAAATATTTGTGTGAAAATTAAGTTAAATGTTTTGGAATCACCCAATAAAGAGGAACAGCTAAAAAATAATATCAAATTAGATGTAGGCAAGATATTTAGGGAAAAATATTATAAAATCATGGAAATCTAAAAGGATTTGACATGATTTTTGCTTATTCAAAGTATTTAAGTTCCTTCATCCTTTAAAACACTGAGACTGGCGATCTTAACATTATGAGAGTGATTTATACAAGAAAAGTCAGGTGAAATTCCTATCAGGGATACAATCTCAATGGAATGGCTTTGACTTATATCAAAATATTGGAACTTGAATGCTATATATTTATTTTATATTAATATAAAAGTTAATTAGTAGGTGAAAAAAAAGTTACTTCTTTTGCTTCTGATTCTCCAGAGGATTTATGCCCATGGTTTTTCTGAAGCTGAGACAGACTTTATCATGAATGTTCTGATAGTCATACTTGGAGAGTTAGTGTATAAAGACTGAGTATGGCCAGGTAATTTTTTGTGTTGGCAATATTTACAATGTGCACACTTTATACACAATTATAAGATGATATGTTCATTATTTCTTCAATTATTTGTGAATTCTAAAGTCACCCTCCCCAACGTAGCTAATTTACCTTCATTTTGTCAGCAGCTAACTTGTGATTAGTTAGTTTTAAGAACAGTTACAGCAGGCCTCAGTCTTGCTTTGGAACACAATAGTTAGCTTTGCCTCTACAAGGATAAGGAAGTCTACTGGAGACCACCCTCCTATATTACCACTGCATTTCAAAATGTTCGTATGATTTAGAGTGTGTATGTGAGTATTTTTTCTGATATAGAAATAAAGAGCAGATATAGTATCTCAAATGTAGGGGAAAAGCCATTTGAACAACCAGTGAATTATGGTAGCCTGGCATATATTATTTGCCATTCAGAAGGTTCAGAGCAAGCATGTGGGTACCATTTGTTCTGAAAATCAAGGGGCTCAGTTATTAAAAACACCATAATACATACTTATCCAATTATGGTATTACTAGAAAAGCTAACTTCCGGAAGGAGGCTACAGATTTTACAGGAAAATATGTGGTGGGGGCATTATCAAACTGGAGAGTCTGCTCCAAAATTTAACTCCTAACTTGCCAGACTAGAAACAGCTTTATCAAGTTTTTCTCTCCTTTATTTCTGTGTTAACAGTAGAAACAATTCCCATATGGCCCAAACCAAATCACTGCAGAGAGTTAGAGAACTATAAGAATTGACAGTCATGACTGTATCCTATTATCCCATATCCGCACCCCCCCAGAATTAGCAGATTTGGGCTTAAGTTTTGAAATCAAATCAAATCAAATCACGTTAATAATTCTAACCATTCTCCTCTTTTTGCATGTGTACAAAAGGGCAACATATCCTAAGTACCCTCTTTAAAAAATAACTGGCATCCTCCAGATACTTATAATGATTCTTATGAATTTTTTACTTCTGAAATAAATGTAAAAAGTAAAAGATATGAACTGATGCCAGAGGGGCACTTCACGTTCTGCCAGTGCTCTGGGAAGCTGTTGTGTGGAGTGAATATTGGATAGAGGAAAGGAAATTAAGAGTTATGAAACTGTTAAAGACTGAAGGCTGTTTAGGAACAAATAATTTTGCCAGGTGCAATAAAATTCCAAATATTTGGGGGCCAAGTACATATAAAAGGACATTGTGCTAGTAGATGTGCAATGAAATAGTGGTCACTAAATGGCTGAGATAAAGAATACTTCTTAGGTCAGAAGAAGGAAGGATTGGTTTCTGAAGTAGCACTTGTATTTTCTAGCTTTCTGATTAGATAGCAGGCTGAGCACATGTCAGGAATATCATTCACCACATTATATTGAAGTGGCCGGCAGTTCTGCCTAGGGTTTAAGAACATGGACTCTGCAAACAGATTGCCACTTGAGATGGTTTTGTACCTCTGGCATCTGTAAGTTTCCTGTGCTTCAGTTTTGTTAACTGCAAAATGGAGGTAATAGTGTACCTATCTTGAAGGTCAAGAGGAAGATTAAGCGAGTTATTTGTGAGTCCACTGAGTCGGCCTGGACAACACACTCTGCACGTAGTAGTCATTATACACATGGACTTGTTTCCTCCACTAGGACCGGATTGCGAGCCCTTTAGGGCAGTTGCCCTGCAATCTTCTCCTTTGTGTTCTCAGTAAATTGTCTGGGCATTAAAGAGTTTTGTTTTTAATTGGAGAGACCATCTTGTATTTCGGGTTTCTTTCCGGTTTTTGGCATTTGGTGGAAAGTGGTGCTATGGTGGGATTAGCAGGGGAGGAGTGGATGAGAGTGACCTGGCAGAAAGAGCCTGACAGCTTGATGCCCACACTGAAAAGTTTTCTGTTTTCTGTCTTCCTCCTCCACATGCCTGCTGTGCAGCTCAGAAAGAATAAAAGAATAAAAGAAGAAGGACAGTGGCCTCCGGGTTGAGATTGAATGCGTGGGAATGTGGGAGGTAATGTGAGAAAGAGAATGGAGAGATTTGGCTGTTGAAAATCTATAAATGAAATCTAAGAAGCATTGCCGCTATTGATTTCTAATCTAGCCCCAGGGACCAATTAATCTTGGTGAGATTTCCCAGCAAATTTGGGGTTAATGGATCCCTTTGGAAATCAGATAACTAGAATCAGAAAGTTACAATTAAATGCCAGGCTTCAGGAGCATCTGTTTTACAGTCCTCTGTGCTTCAACAGTGTTTATATGATCTACACTTCTATTACATCACTCTTATTTTGTTTCTGTTTATTATAATATCTGTCACAACAAAATTATGAGATCATGACTTACTCATCTTTACATTCCCAGGATTTAGCATATCTTGCAAACAGCAAGCAAACGATAATTGTTTGAAGAAGGAGAAGTAAGAGGAAGAATAGGGAAAGGAAAGGAAAAAAGGAAGGCCAGAAGACAGGAAAGTAAAGGAAAGAAGAAAGCAAGGGAAAATCGGCCATGATTGTTTTTATAGCAGTTGTAAATGACTGCAGACAAAATCTCTTCTTAAAGAGACCTAGAAAAAATCTTGCCCAATAACATCCCAGAAAGTAACAGAACTATTTGAACAGAGAAGTTATGAACACCACAGATCTTTATATAATCTAATTGTTGATCAGGAAGTACCTACCAAGTTTTAGAAATTTAAAATATGTGTTAAAGAGATTAATCTAATTAGACTTAGACAGCACATGTACATTTCAAAAGCCATAATCAGTGGTTGGGAATAAAAAGATGATATTATCCAAAAATATTTTGAATAATGTAATTGAGTTCCCATTATATTATTCATAGAGTCCTTCTGAAGCATGAATATGAACTTTTCACCAATTTTTAATTCTTCAATACATGACATAAACTAAACTGTTGCACTTTTGCTAAACCAGAACCCCTTTCAAATTTTTCTTAGCCTCTTTAGGTTGATGAATTGTTTATTGTTAAGCAATTTGGTTGCCAGAAGGAGACAGTCTAATGAGACTGTGGAAGCCAAATATGAGAAGTCTCATGAATTTGGAAGAAATAGTGTACTGCACTTGTTGACAAGTGATTTACTCAGATTCAAAGACTGGCTCAGCAATGTGCCATTGTTCACATACATGGCTAGTATCTTAGTAAGCTCAACTCATAAGTCAGAGGCTGCCAACACTTTCCAATACTATTTCTGTCAGCACTCAAGGAAAACAACCTAAAAGAAGTTTGATATTGTTAAATATCTGTTAGATATAAAATGATGACGAGAGAAAAAACACAATTCTTCATAAATATATTAATTCAAGCAAGATGTCAAGATTTGATTGATAATAAGGAAAATATGCCACTCAATTCCAGTTCCCTTGCGTACTAAGAACAAATATCTTGTAGATTTTTGTATGATTTTTAGATTGAGCAAATATGAATGGGCTCAAAAATATATTAGCAAACTCTAAGTATAATGTTTACTTCTCTAGGGGTTGTGAATGCAAATGTCCACTTAGAATTCATCTTCCTTCTTATTTTTAAATGGAAATTTGAGGCTTCCTATGATATGTATCTCCTAGCTATATTCTATGTCATGTATCTCGCCCCTGCCCCCGTCCCTTTCACACACACACACACACACACAAAAACATATTCAACTAATATGGATATTTCAGGCACCTCAGCAATGCCTGGCACATAGGCAGCATTCAATAGTTGTTGAGCTGAATTTAGCACTCAAGAAGTGTTACCCAGCCGGGCGCGGTGGCTCAAGCCTGTAATCCCAGCACTTAGGGAGGCTGAGACAGGAGAATCGCGAGTTCAAAGCCAGCCTCAGCAATGGCGAGGCGCTAAGCAACTCAGTGAGACCCTGTCTCTACATAAAATACAAAATAGGGCTGGGGATGTGGCTCAGTGGTCCAGTGCCCCTGAGTTCAATCCCCAGTACC
>PVHX01023398.1:0-25834 GCA_004024805.1 Geosciurus inauris
TAATCCCAGCACTTAGGGAGGCTGAGACAGGAGAATCACAAGTTCAAAGCCAGCCTCAGCAACAGCGAGGCACTAAGCAACTCAGTGAAACCCTGTCTCTACATAAAACACAAAATAGGGCTGGGGATGTGGCTCAGTGGTCGAGTGCCCCTGAATTCAATCTTCAGTACCAAAAAAAAAAAAAAAAGGCGAAGCTGATCTTCCCTGAGTAATCAATTAGTGAACTCAGATTCAATATCACTGATGATTTCAAACACTTTTCCCAAAGTATTTATGTGAATAAGAAAATAAGTCCCTGTAAGATTTTTTAGTGGGTGGGGTAGGTGCTGAGGATGGAACCCAGAGGCTGTGTACACAAGGCAAGAACTCTACCATTGAGCTACATCCCCAGAACCCTCTAAAGAATTTTTAAACATCCATGTAACACTAAATAGTTTAAAGCCAGGATTAAAATTATTTCTGTATATCCATTAACCCACATGTAATTTTTTGTTTTGGTACTGGAGATTGAACTCAGGGACACTCGACCACTGAGCCACATCCCCAGCACTTTTTTGTGTTTTATGTAGAGACAGGGTCTCACTGAGTTGCTTAGCACCTTGTTGTTGCTGAGGCTGGCTTTGAACTCGTGATTCTCCTGTCTCAGCCTCCCTAAGTGCTGGGATTACAGGCTTGCACCACAGCACTCGGCTAATCACTGCACTTTAAAAAGTACTAAACTAGAAACTATAAGAAATCAGAAATTTTTTATCTGATTATTAGACGAACTAATACAAAATGACACAGTATATATGCACTTATGCGGAACCCAAGGCTTAAGACAGTCATAAGATGAGCTGACGTTTCTGCCCACCTGTAGCTTACACACTAAATCACCAGTAAAAAAAAGGAATTCTTAGAATGATCGGACCTATAGCTGACTGATAATTTCAGAGAGACAGACAAGTTTTATCTTAGAATGCAAACTATAAATATAAAGGTCAGGGCTAAGCCAGGCGCGGTGGTGCATGCCTGTAATCCCAGCACTTTGGGAGGCTGAGACAGGAGAATCACGAGTTCAAAGCCAGCCTCAGCAACGGCAAGGCACTAAGCAACTCAGTGAGACCCTGTCTCTACATAAAACACAAAATTGGGCTGGGGATGTGGCTCAGTGGTCAAGTACCCCTGAGTTCAATTCCTAGTACCAAAAAAAAAAAAAAAAAAGGTCAGGGCTGAGGTTGTGGTGGTAGAGTGCTTGCCAAACATGCGTGAGGCACTGGGTTTGATTCTTAGCACCACATATAAATAAATAAAAAAAAGATAAAGGTCAGGCAATCAAAAATTTCATCCCAACATTTTAAAACTTCATTTGTTTCATCTTTCATTTTTCATTTATTTATTTAATTTTTTGTGGGGGGGTGCGCTGGGGATTGAACTCAGGGGCACTCACCACTGAGCCACATCTCCAGCCCTATTTTTGTATTTTATTTAGACACAGGGTCTCACTGAGTTGCCTAGCCATTGCTGAGGCTGGCTTTGAACTTGCGATCCTTCTGAGCCACTAAGATTACAGGCCTGCACCAGTATGCCCAGCTAGCTTTTATTTAAATTAATGAAGTAACTGAAAACCATTGCCTTTTAAAACAAAATGCTATTTGTAAAAATAAGAGCAAACCTTTCCACTCTGACGGTGAGGTCCTCTGCAGGTCTCTGATGTGAACATCCACTAGGCTCCTGAGAGGGAGTAGTATGGTCTGAATTTTCTCCTCCTTAAATAAAAAGAAATAAGATTAGAGCATTCAATGCAATTTTTAAAATTTTATTTATTGGCGGGGGCGGTACTAAGGATCTAACCCAGAGGTGCTTTACCACTAAGTATACTCCCAGCTTTCCCTTTTTTTTTTTTTTTTTTAAATATTTTTTTAGTTGTGGATGGACACCATGTCTTTATTTTATTGTTTTGTATGTGGTGCTGAGGATCGAACCCAGGGCCTCACGCATGCGAGGCAAGCGCTCCACCGCTGAGCCACAGCCCCAGCCCCCCAGCTTTCCCTTATCCCCCACCTTTTTTCTGAAACAGGGTCTAAATTGCTGAGGCTGACCTTGAATTTGCAATGCTTCTGCCTCAGCCTCCCAAGTAGCCAGGATTATAGGCACGTACCATCATACCTGGCTTTAAAGCAATTTTTAAAAGGTACAACCTTTTGGGTTATGACATCTGTTAATAATCTTGTTTCTTAAACATTTCTTTTCCCTAAGGAAAGAGTAGTAGATAAGTAATTATCAATCCTGAAGTTTGGATCTGGATAAAATAGGATATAAATGGAAATAAGGCAACTACCTAATTGAAGGTCACCAAAGTAAAGGTCAGAAATAAAACATGGAGATCAGTTTTGCAAGAGGCATACATGGCCAGTGGTAAGCTTTACTCACAAGCAATGCTATATGGTATCTACGCTGTCCAATACATTAGCCATTGGCTAAATGTGGCTACTAAACACTTGAAATCAGGATACTACTGGTGAGAGACTAAGTTTATAACTGTAATTTTAAGTAAAAGTCTCATATGGCACTATGGTATGGATTACTATTACTCTAGAAGCCAGATCCTGGGTATGTCTCTAGACTACACTTGTGTGAAACATTTGTTTCTGTTGACTGGAGTGATTCCTTATAGAGTCTTTTTATATCTATACTAGTATTCTTTTTTTTTTTTTTAATTTTTTTTAGTTGTTGATTGACCTTTATTTATTCATTTGTTTATATGTGGTGCTGATGATCGAACCCAGTGCCTCCCACATGTGAGGCAAGTGCTCTACCACTGAGCCACAACCTCAGCCCCTATACTAGTATTCTTTAAAGATTTCCAAAGGATAGAATTTTATCCTCGCCTGTTCTAGAAGATAGTTATGGCTTCATACTTCCTTTTAGAACCTGTTATTTCTCTTCTTACCATTTGCCACAAAGCTGTGTCTTCTTTACGTTTTGATCTATCAAAGAGAAAGGACTATGGAACAACAATGACTGGGACCAAGTCTTATGGAGTCACTTCAGTTAATCTGTGTCTCATGTACAAAATGAGGATAATAAACTTCATACACTTGTTATAAGAAATATGTTAATACTAGTAAAATGCTCAGAACTACTGAGATTGGCACATAGTAACTCTTGGGTTGAACTCAGGGCACTTAACTACCAAGCCACATCCCCAGCCCTTTTTTATATTTTATTAGAGACAGGGTCTTGCTGAATTGCTTACAGCCTTGCTGAGTTGCTGAGGCTGGGTTTGAACTCGTCATTCTCCTGCCTCAGCCTTCCAAGTTGCTGGGATTGTAGGCATGCACTACTGCACCCAGTTAGTTGTACATCTCTATCTCTGCCTTCAGTGTCATCTTCTAGGTACCTTGCAATCAGCCATAGTGGGAATAGGTACATTCGGAAATTAGCAAATACCACAAGTAAGGGTTTTAAGCTTCCATAGAACCTTTTGTTAAACATTTACCAGTACACCACTGCATTTAATCTTTGAATAAGTAGTAGTAACCACTGGCATCCAGAAGTATTCAACAGAAAATTCACTTTTTAGTAAATAAAATGAATGCCAAGGACATAATTATCTTGACATCAGCAACAAATTTAACAAAACTTTTGAAGAAAACTTATGGACAAGCTGGGGAAAGAAAATGCTGGATAGCAATTTGGTTAGATAAAAATTTTTTTTTTTTGTATTGGAGGCTGAACTCAGGGGCACTCGACCACTGAGCCACATCCTCAGTCCTATTTTTGTGTTTTACGTAGAGACAGGTTCTCACTAAGTTGCTTAGTGCCTCGCCAATGCTGAGGCTGGCTTTGAACTCACGATTCTCCTGTCTCAGCCTCCCTAAGTGCTGGGATTACAGGCTTGCACCAATGCGCCTGGCTTGGTTAGATGAATTTAGACCCATAATTCAAGAGCAATGAATAGATGTCATACAGAGGAAGATTTCTTTTTTTTCTTTTCTTTTTTTGGGGGGGGGGAAGGGGTATCGGTGATTGAACTCAGGGGTACTCAACCACTGAGCCACATCTCCAGCCCTATTTTGTGTTTTGTGTAGAGACAGGGTCTGAGTTGCTTAGTGCCTCACCAATGCTGAGGCTGGCTTTGAACTCACGATTCTCCTGTCTCAGCCTCCCAAAGTGCTGGGATTATAGGCATGCACCACCGCACCCGGCATTTATATTTATTTTTTCTTTTTTTGTACCAGAGATGGAATCCAGGGGCACTTAATCTCTGAGCCACATCTCCAACCCTTTTTATATTTTATTTTGAGACAGATCTCACGAAGTTGCTTAGGGCCTCACTGAGTTGCTGAGGCTGGTTTTGAACTTGCAATCCTCTGCCTCAGCCTCCCAAGCCACTGGGATTTCAGGTGTGTGCCACTACACCAAGCTTAGAGTAGGCCAGAGGGAGATTTCTAATCATATATCATAGAGTTCTGTTTTCAGTATTTTATAAATAAACTAAAGTTGCAGAACATTTACCTCTAACTTTATGGGTAACCCAAAAGTAGGCAGAAGTTAGTTTCTTTCTTTTTTTTTTTTTTTTTGGTACCAGGGATTGAACTCAGGTGTACCACTGAGCCACATCCCCAGCCCTATTTTGTGTTTTATGTAGAGACAGGATCTCACTGAATTGCTTAGTGCCTAGCCATTGCTGAGGCTGACTTTGAATTTGTGATTCTCCTGTCTCAGCCTCCCAAAGTGCTGGGATTACAGGCTTGTGCCACTGCGTCCGGCTGGAAGTTAGTTTCTTAATAGTCATATTTAACTGCTAATCACTGAATGAAAAGTTCTGGATTGAAAAAGAAAACTCTATAAGCTAAGACAACTAGAATGTCAGGCATAATATATCTCCTGCCAGAAAATACTAAAAAGGGAACTTGAATCTGATACAGCCTGTAGCTGTTTTCTTTTTTCGGTACCGGGGACTGAACTCAGGGGTACCCAACCACTGAGCAACATCCCCAGCCCTATTTCGTGTTTTATTTAGAGACGGGGTCTTACTGAGTTGCTTAGTGCCTTGCCCTTGCTAAGGCTGGCTTTGAACTCATGATTCTCCTTGTTTCAGCCTCCCAAAGTGTTGGGATTACAGGCGTGTGCTGCACCCAGCTCAGCCTGTAGCTTTAACTCTCATATTCAGAGAAATCAAAAGGCAAAGAGAAGCATGGGGATATAGCAAAATCCAAATTCTGGGAGACTACAGGAAATAATACCCAAGAGTAGGAATTAATATCTTGAAGACATATTCAACCAATAGCAATATATTGGACCAATTCAACTAAAAATAAAAACAAAAAAAACCCCCCAAAACAGAATGTAATATAAATATTGCCCCAGACAGCTGATGATAAAAAGGAATTACTATTCAACTTTCTAACTTTGATAGCAGACAGTGAAATTGTTATTTTTTAAGCTTATTTTAGATATTGACATAATGTTTAAAGGATGAATAATTATAATCTGAGAGGGGTGATAGTATAGGATACTGTAGGTGCAATAAAAGATTATGTGAATATTGACAAGTACTAAAGCTGGATAATGCATATGATGGGTTTATTATTCTCTTCTCTCTCCTACTGATGTGCTTGCAAATTTCCATAAATTCTCTCTCTCTTTTTAATGGTACTGGGGATTCAACCCAGGGGGGCTCTACACCACTGAGCTACATACACCCCATCCCCCCAGTCCTTTTATTTTTTGAGATAAAGTCTTTCTAAGTTGCCTAGGCTGGCCTTGAACGTCCTGCCTCAGCCTCCTGAGCAGCTGGGATTATAGGCATGCACCACCGCACTTGGGAGTATAGAATTTTTTTTGAAGGTCACTATGATCCTAAAAGAGTCCTTCCTAGCCAGGCGCGGTAGCACAAGCCTGTAATCCCCGTACTTAGGGAGGCTGAGACAGGAGAATTGCGAGTTCAAAGCCAGCCTCAGCAATGGCAAGGCGCTAAGCAACTCAATGAGACCCTGTCTCTACATAAAACACAAAATAGGGCTGAGGATGTGGCTCAGTGGTCGAGTGCCCGAGTTCAATCTCTAGTACCAAAAAAAAAAAGTCCTTCCTTACATTCTACAGCTACATATCAAAATATTTATAACTGAAATATCATCTGAAATTTGTTCAAAATTAGGGGCAAAGAGAAGTGAGGAAGCCATGAGTAATAGTTGAAGATAGAAATAGGATTGTTAGATTTCTTACATTGTTTTTTCTACTTCTGTATATATTTAAATTCTATAATGGATAACTGTTTTTTAAAAAAAGCTAGAAAGAACTGAGATCAGAGTTATTTAGTTCAGGTAAGCCAGAGCTTGTAGTCTGGCTTTTTTGTGGAGGGCAGGGGATACTAGAAATTGAATCTAAAGGTGTTTTACCAAGAAGTTAATTGCCTATTTTTAAAAAAATTTTTTTAGTTGTCAGTGGACCTTTATTTTATCTATCTATCTATCTATCTATCTATCTATCTATCTATCTATCTATCTATCCATCCATCCATCCACTTATATGTGGTGCTGAGAATCGAACCCAGGGCCTCACACATGCTAGGCAAGTGCTCTACCACTGAGCCACAACCCCAGCCCAAGTTAACTGCCTAATAAAACATTAATACTCTTTGCCTATAACAATTTATAAGATACAATCTTAAATTTGTTTTTGACAAAAAAACAAAATAACAAAACAATCAAAAGAAAATCCTGAAATGAGGTAGATACCAAAAATGTCAGACAAGGATTTTAAAACAGCCATTATATAACTCAATAAAGTAAAGGAAGCTGCTTTAAATGAATGAAAAGACAAGATTAAAAGAATAAAATGTGGATAAAAGGCACTCAGGAACTCTGTACAATTTTTGCAACTTCTAATGAGATAAACTATCTCAAAATAAGAAGCTATAATAATAAATATTTTATCTAAAATCAAAAAATTCACTGGATAGGCTGTTATCAGCAGAACAGAAATGAGAGTCAGTGAACTTGTAGATCAACAAAATTTTCCAATGTAAAATGAGGGGAAGAAAAGAATGAAAAAATGAACCTGTGTGACAACAGTATGATGCTTAATACATGTAATTAGCTCTAGTTAAGACAAGAGAAAAAGGGACAGGAAAATACTTGAAGAGATAATGTGCTAAAATTTGCCAAATTTGGTGAAAATCACACATTTACAAAAGCTCAGCAAACCCCACACAGGATAAATACAAAACATTCAGGAGGGCTGAGGGTGTGGCTCAGTGGTAGAAAGCTTGCCTAGCATGTGTGAGGCCCTGGGTGTGATTCTCAGCACCATATATAAATAAATAAGTAAATAAGTAAAATAAAGGTCCATTGACAACTTAACCAAAAAAAACCCCACAACATTCAGGAGCCGGGTGCAGTGGCTCAATGGTTGAGTGGCCCTGGGTTCAAACCCTGTACCCAAAAAAAAGAAAAAAAAAACAAAAAATCAAAACCTGCCATGTATAGCTCCATAAAGCAGCACTGAAGCTAGTGGGAAGACATAGGGCATCAATTACAGCTCAATAAAATATAAATTCAGAATTTTCTTTAAAAACTATAGTTGTTCAAACATAGAATAGGTTTGCTAACAAGGAAATTATGAGATTCCTACCACTGAACATATTCAAATATAGAGAGTCACCAACTTTGTTTTTTTTTTTAAAGTGGAGATTTTTTTAAAAATATTTTTTAGTTGTATGCAATATCTTTTATTATTTATTTTTATGTGGTGCTGAGGATCGAACCCGGTGACTTACGCATGCGAGGCAAGCGCTCTACCACTGAGCCACCGCCCCAGCCCGAGAGTCACCAACTTTGAATGGTTCGACTTAATGATTTGTCAACTTCATGATGCTATGTAAGCATACACATTCAGCAGAAACCACATTTCAAATGTGGATCTTTTCCTGGGTTAACAATATACAGAATAACATCTCTCTTTATGCTGGGTGGCAGCATCAATACACAGCTCCCAGTCAGCCACATGATAATGAAGGTAAACCACTGATATGCTACAGTGTACTGTATTGCTAAGTTATCGTGCTCAGTACGTTAAGTGTATTAAATGTCCTTTGAACTTAGTGTTTTTCAAACTTCTGATGGGTTTGTCGGGACACAATCACATCTATAGAGGCTTAATAACTATCTACCTGGGACACTAGCGTAGGATTATATGTTAGGATACTGATATTCAAACTTCATTATTTACCTAATTTTATGATGCCTGATACAAAGCTTTTATGCTAAATAACTGACTACAATCCCAAATATACAATATAAAATTTCTCTTTTGCCTTTTCCACCAACCCTTATTTCTATAACTGTTTCATATTTATTTTTTGATTCTAATTAAAAAATAATACTAGGGCTGGGATTGTAGCTCAGTGGTAGAGCACTTGCCTTGCATGTGTGAGGCACTAGGTTCGATCCTCAGCACCACATAAAAAATAAATAAAGAGGGGCTGGGATTGTGGCTCAGTGGTAGAGCACTTGCCTCGCATGTGGGAGGCACTGGGTTCGATCCTCAGCACCGCATATAAATAAATGAATAAATAAAGGTCAATCAACAACAAAAAATTTTAAATAAATAAAGATATTATGTCCATCTACAATTAAAAAAATATTAAAAAATAATAATACGATTCCCTTTTAAGTGTGTACAGCATTTCAGAGGTTATAAAAACAACTACAAATACTTTGTTCATTTGAACTTTTCAAAATTCTCTAGGATGGGAGAGACTTATAAAACTGCAAATGTCATAATTATATTCCTTGAATTATATGTAGCATAGCAGCAGAATTTACTATACAGTACCTGAGAATGAAGGCTACATTCTCTGACTTTTTCTTTTTCTGCCACTACATGACACAGATATAAATTAAGATTTAAAATTTAAAATTTAAAACTCTAAAATTTTAAATTTTAAGTTGAAGGTAAGAGAAAGAAAAATAATGTCAACTGGTACAGTGGCACATGCCTGTAATCCCAGCTACTTAAAGAGGCTGGAGGAGGAGGATTCCAAGTTCAAAGCCAGCCTTAGCAACTTAGACTCTGTCTCAAAATAAAAAATAAAAAGGATTGGAGATGTAGACAAATGTAGAGTACCTTTGGGTACAATCCCTAGCATGATAAAGCAACAATAACAAAACCTAAATATATGTATTAAGGATTGCATGCATGTTAGGCAAGTGTTCTACCACTGAGCTATATTCCTAGACCTTTAGTTTTAAAAATATTAATCCATGCTCTTTAAAATAAAGCAAAGAGGTATTTCCATTATACCCAAAAAGTATTTCTAAAAATTACCTGTTGCAACATCTAACTTTGTATCAGAAGTGGGTGGTGTCTCACAAAGCTCTGTATTTCTAGACTGGGAGTTTTCAGATGTGTCATTAGGTTCAAATGAGGCAGATGGAGTAGACACTGAACTTTCTGACTGGCTGCCATTTGTCACTGATGTTTCACCTTTTAATGAATGCATCTAGGGAGAAAATAAATTGGAATTTAATTAGCATACAAGAATCTAAATTTACCATGGTAGATGAGACTAAAATATGAGTTAAGTCAATTTATACTAGAGTACAAGTACTAAACTTTCATAAGTAGAGAAATCTAAAATGTATAATCCTAAATATGACATAATTACGTCATAGAATTCAACTGCAAGTTGGTAAGAACATAAAAAGGTGATATTAAATTCAAAGAAAAAGTTACAAGCTTGTATTATTAGCGTCTTTCCCAAAGTGGATAGAAATAAGGAATTGAATTTAAAGTCCTTAAAAAATGTCAAACAATATACAGACAGGGGCTGAGGTTGTGGCTCAGTGGCAGAGCACTTGCCTCACACATGTGAGGCACTGGGTTCAATCCTCAGCACCACATAAAATAAACAAACAAAATAAAGACACTGTCCATGTATAACTGAAAAACATTTAAAACATATATATACACACACACACACACACACACACACACACATACATACATACAGGGACTTAGTATGATAGTAACTCTCTCCTGCAACAAAGTAATGGTGATAATGCATTTTGTGGTTGGGGTAGAGGGCAAAAGAGAAAACTGAATAAGAAGTTACTCAAGTATTAGGTATCTGTATCTTTATAATGCTATTTCCAAAACCAATCCAGTTAGCCAGGTGTGCTAGTGCATGCCTGCAGTCTCAGGTACTTAGGAGGTTGGGGCAAGAAGATCACCTGAGGATCACCTGAGCTCAGGAGTTTTAAGTCAGCCTGGGAAAAATAATAGCCCCCCCACCTTCTCTTTTTTGGTACTAGGGATTAAAACCATTTTTTAAAAAAATATTGTCTTTGGAGACGGTCTCGTTGAGTTGCTTAGGTCCTTGCTAAGTTGTTGAGGCTGGCTTTGAACTTGCTATCCTCCTGCCTCGGCCTCCCAAGTTGCTGGGATTATAGGTGTGCACCACCAGCTTCTCTTATAACAAAAACAACAAAACAGTCCAGGAAAATTGTCTTTATACTTTTTAAGTTTAATAGTATAACATATTCTTTTTTTTTTTACATATTTATTTTTTAGTTGTAGGCAGACAGAATATCTTTATTTTATTTTTACGTGGTGCTGAGGATCGAACCCAGTGCCTCACACATGCTAGGCGAGCACGCTACCACTGCGCCACAACCCCAGCCCAGTATAAAATATTCTTTATATACAGTGGGGCTCCAAAAACATTCCAATGTCAAATTCCTGATCATTTTCCTATATTTATGCAAAAAACAATTCTATTCCTTCTTACCTGTCGGACTTTGTGAATTCTTGCAACGAGTTCATCTGCAGAAACACTTCCAGCTATTACTTCCAAAGGGATTCCACTGTCTCCAATAAAGAAACTGGATGGAACACACACTACAGGATCTGTAGAGTTTAATTAAGTCTAACAGTTCATGTGAAACAAAAAGATAATTTTCGGAAACATTATTGAAAACAAATTATTTTTGTGAATTTTACAATACAACCCACTATTATAAACATTGGGTTTTATAAACCCAATGTTTATAAAATAATTTCAACTACTATAACTATAGTGCATGTAGTAAGTAAAATGATTAATAATTTATTTAATTTTTACCGAGGACTGACCCCAGGGGAGTTTTACCACTGAGCTACATCCCAGTTCATTTTATTTTATTTTATTTTGAGACAGGGCCTGACTAAATTGCTAAGGCTGGCCCAAATTTATAATCCTCTTGCCTCAGCCTCCCAAATTACTGGGATTATAGGCATGTGGCACCTGGTACAATTTATATAACATACTTGAATGAAGAACATACTCCTCATTCTTCTACTAGCTGCCTCTTGAAAGCTACTTCTAACATTTTAACCAAACTGCTCCACATGGCTTTTCAAATATTCACATTTAAAAAAAAACTCTAGGGGCTGGGGTTATGGCGCAGTGGTAGCGTGCTCGCCTAGCACGCGTGAGGCACTGGGTTCGATCCTCAGCACCACATAAAAATAAAATAAAGATATTCTGTCCACCTATAACTAAAAAATAAGTGTTTTAAAAAAAAAATAAAATAAAAAATAAATAAATAAATAAATAAATAAAAACTCTATTCTTCCATTAAATACAATGTATTATCTCAAAGGACACTTTGTAATATGTTTCTCTGCAAGCAAGAACTTAAAGTTTTCTGAATTAAAACTACAATTACTAAATTTTATGAATTAGCCAAAAGAAAGGTAAATATGCAAATTTGTGTGTGTGTGTGTATGCATATAAAACCAATTTTTCATTGAAAGGATACAAATTTGTGAAAACTGTAGGCAGGCTTCACTGTAAAACAAAATGGAAGAGAGAAATCACTAGAAGAATGCAACTATTTTCCACATATTGAGTTGTTTTTATAAAATTTACTGCATCAATCACAACTCTTTTTTCTGAAATTATTTGTTCCTATAACAGCAATCAGTTGAAAGGAAAAATTGTAACTCTGATTTCACAAAGACTTTTTTGGGCTTATTTTTTCTTGTAATTTTCAGATTAAAGAATCATTTGCTCTTATAACTCACAAACTGAATTCATTCAGTATCTATCAGGTATACTTCGGCAGCAAGTATACCTAAATACAAAATTTAACTTATAACAAGATAGACTTATGACTTACTTGTGCATGTGAACATAATATTCTGTTAACAAAGAGTTCCAAAAAACCTAAATATCCACCAATTAAAAACTGATTTATTATACAATTACAACAAGGAAAAAGGTACAGCAAAGTGGGTGAAATGCTACCATTTTTGTAAACAACAAGAACAAACACATTTTCTTGATTTGGTTGTCTCCAGAGAAGGGAACTGGGTGGTTAGGGATCAGTAAGATATTAATTAATATAGAATAATGTAGAGTAATTCCAAGAATTAATTCTCATGCCTTCCACATTCCCAACAAACCCTTATATTCTTCCTGCCATTGTGACTGTAAGAGGTGCTTCTGGAAGACAATAGACAATATTAATAAAATAATATGATGTATATAAGTTGACTGATTCTGTTTCGAAAAACAAAAACAAAAACAAAAACAGGGCTGGGCTGTAACTCAGTGGCAAAGCACTTGCTTGGTATGTATGAAGTACTGAGTTCCATCCTTAGCACCACATAAAAATAAACAAATAAGGGCTGGGGTTTTGGCTCAGTGGTGGAGTGTTTGCCTAGCACGTTTGAGCTACTGGGTTTGATCCTCAGCACCACATAAAAATAAATAAAGATACTGTGTCCATCTACAACTAGAAAAAATTTTAAAAATAAACAAACAAAGGCATTCTGCCCATCTACAACTACAAAAAATACAAAAATAAAACAACAATAACAACAACCAGGTTTGGGAATATAACTCAGTGGTGTAGCACTTGCCCAGCACGTGCAAGGCCCTTTGCCCAGCACCACAAAACAAAACAAAACTAGTAAAGCTCAACAAATATAGTTTGGTAACTGTTGTATAAGGTAGGCCATATTATGATTTTAATTGTAATATTTTTGTTAACATGGAAAATTTTTAAATAAAAACATTTAAAAGCCTATTAAGTTAATTTTTAAACATTTTAATCTTGTGATTTTTAAACGCATTATTTATTCTGATATTATCAATATCAAAAGGCAGAGTACCACTGTGCAATTGCTAATCAGTTACTCTTTCACTAGGTATTGATCACTATTGCCTAATATCATAGATAACAAGGTATTACAACCTTCTGATGAAAGATATATCACTATCTAAAAAGTGATCTTAAAGGGGGAAGATTTGAATCTACCTACCAATTTATAGGAAACAGGACAGAAGAACTAGAAACTAGAGAGTAAATGTACAGAATAAATGATCTATTAATTTTTTAAAAACAAATTACAAAAAAAAAAAAAAGAGGTGAAATCAACAGACTGAGAGACTTTGGAGAGAGCCAAATGATCCTGAATCAAAAGAACTATGATACATTAATTAATAAAACTATGACTGATAAGAAAATTGAAAATTTAATCACTGGTTATTTAATGAAATTAAATAATTGTTGAGTTTGTTTCTGAAGTATCACAGTTAAGTTTAAAAAATTAGGAATTGTTATTTTTCAGTCACACTGAAGTATTTATAGATGAAGTGATATGATGACTGGTTTGTTTAAAAAGCATATGGGATGAATAGGAATGGGTGGGATATAGATGTAAGTAGACTGAGCTGTTTATTATTGAAGCCAGCTGATAAATACATGGGCTTCATTACAGTATTCTGTTACTTTCACATGTTTAAAATTTCCTATAATAAAAAAAGTTTAAAGGCAGAGAGGAAAATAGAAAAATAAAATAGACTTGTGGATATTTGGTACTATGATCTATGAATGTCTTTATTCCTTTTGAATTAAATGGCTCCATCCCCCAAAACAGAGTCCAAGAAAGTGAAGAGATATCACTCACTTGCAGAGGTATTCAATATATAGCTTACACTTAGTTTCAAGTTCTTGGAAACTAGAGACCACATTCTTTTGCATTTCTGGTACGTGTTACATGGCTGCTTGGTAAACTTGAAAGACCTCAATTTTTTTCAGCCAGATGTAATGATGAATTTGGAAAAAAAAACAATTAGAATCAGTTCTCAGTATGCCTTACACACCTATAAAGGTGACATCAGCATTCTTATTGCCCAAAAGTTAACATCCAGCCAGCCGCAGTGGCGCATGCCTGTAACCCCAGCACTTTGGGAGGCTGAGACAGGAGAACTGCAAGTTCAAAGCCAGCCTCAGCAACACAGAGGCACTAAGAAAACTCAGACCCTGTCTCTAAATAAAACACAAAAATAGGGCTGGGGATGTGGCTCAGTTCAATCTCTGGTACCAATAAAAAAGAGAGTAACATTCATAAATCACAACAAAAGACTATGATTATAAAATGAAAAGAGTGAAATATTAAAGCATAAGCAAACCTTTTGGTATCGATTTTAATAGCAACAAAACTGTTTGAAGATGCTTCGGTCACTTTCTCATCTTCCCAACTTGCAGCCATCTCTGTAGACTGCTCATCATCACCTGTAAAACATTTCAAGAATTCTTAAAATATACAGCTAGGATTTGCTGATTCCAAATTCTTTTCTCTGGAAAACTGTAACTTCAAATAAAACATAATCCCCAAATGCTATTTTCTACCGAATTTGAAAAATGATCTTTCAAAAGATGTAGCTCATTGGTACAGTACTTGCCTGACATGTACAAAGCCCTGGGTGTGATCCCCATCACCACAGGATAACAAAGAAAGAACAATGATTCTTCCATAAAATGAAAAGTGCTAATATATATACTATTCATGTAATAAAGAGCAATGAAAACCAAAATACTGTAATTTAGATAATAACATGTATTTTCTAAAAGACATCCAAATTATAACAAATAGTAGTCCACAGTAAGTGGTCAGTAGAAGAAATGTGCTGTGCCTATTTTGGCTTTTGTACATATGACTTTAGAAAATAAAAGTGCAATACCCTTCCTTTCCTTAACACCCTTCTGTTGAATTTGACATTTCCATCTCACAGCATTTAATATCCTAACTTCCTTTAAACACTGAGGCAGATTCAATCTGTTTGAAGTTTAAGACTTGCCCTTGCCGGGTGCAGTGGTGCACGCCTGTAATCCCAGCACTTTGGGAGGTTGAGACAGAAGAATCACAAGTTCAAAGCCAGCCTCAGCAATAGCGAGGCACTAAGGAACTCAGTGAGACCCTGACTCTACATAAAACACAAAATAGGGCTGGGGATGAGGCTCAATGGTCGAGCCCTGAGTTCAATCCCCAGTACCAAAAAAAAAAAGACTTGCCCTTTATTACAAGTATACTAATTATGAAAGTTAGGCTGAGGGGCTGGGGCTGGGGCTCAGTGATAGAGCGCTTACCTAGTATGTGTGAGCCACTGGGTTCGATTCTCAGCACCACATATAAATAAATACAATAAAGATCCACTGACAACTAAAAAAAAAAAAGTTATGCTGAACTAAAACTATGGAGGGGAGAAGTGCTAGTAAGTGGGTGCCTTCTGTGGGCTGAAAATGTTCTATATTTTGATTTGGATGAGAGATACATAGGCATAATCATATGTAAAAATCCACTAAGGGCTGATGATACAGCTCAGTGGTAGAGTATTTGCCTAGCATGCACATGGCCCTGAATTTGATCCCTAGCACTACACATACACACACACACACAAATCCACTGCTAACTTAATATATGTTGAGATTATTTACCTACTTGTTTTTAAAAAGCTGCTCTCTTCCAGTGTGCACCTCCTTCCCTACTTCCATCTGCCCTTTGTGTTCCCTATCTCAGTTATCTCTTTATGGTAACTCCAACCTTTGAAGTCCTCAGGCCAAAAACCTTAGTTAAGCTGGGCATAGTGGTACATGCTTAAAGTCCCAGCCAGGCTGAGTCAGAAGCACTGCTTAGCCCAGGAGTCAGAGGTCAGCCTGGACAACACAAAGAAGCTCCAACTCAACAAAACAAAACAAACAGGCTGGGAGTATAACTCGGTGGTAGAGAATTTGTCTACCATGTACGCAAAAACAACAAATCAACATTAGTTATCCTTGACCCCAGTTGACCATCTCCGAAATATACCTAGAATATAACTATTTCTTACCACTTCCACTGTACCACCCTGATTCAAACTACCACATTTCACCTACAACAGCCTCCTAACTGGTCTCCCTGCTGGGTCTATTAACATAGCAACTTTCTTCAAAAAGAAAAATCATATCATCCCTCTGCTCAAATTTATACAATAGCTCTCCATTTTTCCCAAAATAAAAGCCAAAGTCTTCATAAGGGCGATGGGCCTTAAACACAGAGCTTCCAATTTACCTCTCTGAACTCATTTCCATTTTATTTTATTTTTTGGTACCAGGGACTGAACTCAGGGGCACTGAGCCACATTCTCTGCCCTATTTTTTGTGTGTTTTATGTAGAGACAGGGTCTCACTGAGTTGCTTACCGCCTCACCATTGCTGAGGCTGGCTTTGAACTCTGATTCTCCTGTCTTAGCCTCCCAAAGTGCTGGGATTACAGGCATGCATCACCACACCCAGCTCCATTTGCTTTCTTGTTATTCCTTTCCTTTCTATTCCTCAAATATAAGACACTCCAGATTTCTGATCTTTGACCAATTGTTCCTCTGTTTTGAATTTTCTTCCCCAAATATCTCTACATGGTTAACTCTTTATATCTCTGCTCAAATATCACCTACTCAGTAGTCTTCCCTAATCACCACCTCAAAATTATATCCTCAGACACTTGCGAAGCTCCCTTATCTCATTTTTTCCAGTTACTTATTATTTTTTAATATACTGTGTTTTACATTTACTGTTTATTATCTTTCTCTGCCAGCAAGAAAGTTCCACAAGAGCAAGGATTGCTTTCCATGTTATCATAAAACTCAAATCCCTAAAAGAGAACTTAGCATGCAGTAAATACTTAGCATATAAAAAATCTCAATAAGCATTCAATGAAATGAATAGCTAAACCTCTGGTATAGTAAGAATCTTACTGTAATGTACATACAGTCTTACTAAACAAGTCAATAATTTAAATGTCTAAAACATAAGTTCTTTCCTCATACTCTACCTGATTCTATTTCCCAAAAAGAACCAATATTAACAGTTTGGTAAGTATTAAAGCTAAATATTAGCTAGGCATGGTGGCTGAAGCCTGTAATCCCAGTAGCTTGAGAGGCTGAGGCTGGAAGATCCCGAAAGCCAGCCTTAGCCAAAGTGAGGTGCTAAGCAACTTAGTCTCTAAATGAAATATAAAATAGGGCTGGGGATGTGGCTCAGTGGTTGAGTACCCCTGAGTTCAATCCCCAGTACAAAAAAAAAAAAAAGACCTAAAGAATGAAAAATCTAAGCCAAGCACCAGAGTTCCCCAACCAGAAGAAATGAATGTGCATGGAAAGGCTTGAGTGACTGTCATGGCATTTACATTTACTGTAATGCCATGAAATGGGGGGCACAAAATGAGACTAAAAATATTTAAAAAAAAAAAGTTGACTCCCACACTTATGGTTTATCCAACTGGATGTACAGTGATGCCACTAAGAAATTTCACACTGGGAGAGAAAAACAGGTTTAGGCAGTAAATACGCTTTTAGGTTTGAGAATCAACCCTGTGAGGAATCTAAATGAGGATATCATATAAGTGGCTAGAAGTATGGATGTGCTTGTGAGGTCCCTCACCTATAATGCATCATGTGGTCAGGGTCCCAAATGTCACAATCCCATTGCCAGCCTTGTGGGGGCAATAGTTGCCAAACCAGCAGAACCAGAAAGTTGAATAAAACTTTCAACTCAGACCTTTCTTAATACTTACTGGCCAGTGCAATAACAATTGTCGACTTTAGTATCTTTTAGTTTCTTATTCAATTTGTCAACCACACTATGAAGTACGTGGGTCTATGATTTTAGGAGAAAACAATGTATCCTTGATAGGAGTATCCAAAGGCACTTCAATTCTGAAGCATAGTTGCATATCCTTGTACAGCCTGCCCTTCCAACCTAAAAGATCAAACTGCTCAAAATTCAGTTTTGTGGTCTGTATCAACAAAAAACAAACAAACAACATAAAAATCAAAAACCCACATACAAAACAAAAAACAGTAAGTGGTGTCTGATATTAACAAATTTAATCCTCTCTCAGGACACCAATTAGTGAATAGAAAAATACCTTCACTTTAGACTGTCAGATTATTGCAACAAAACCAAATTATCTTGTTTTTACCTCTTTCAATTTAAACAGTTAAAACTGAAAATCCTTACTAATTTGCTGGCTGAAGTAGCAATAATCTTTCTAGTCTCCTGATTATCAACTGTGCAAGATTCTTTAATTCATCTGTGAAAATTTCATTAGAGGGCTGGGGCTATAGTTCAGTGGCAGAGCGCTTGCCCAGCATGTGTGAGGCATTGGGTTCAGTCCTTAGTACCACATAAAAATAAGCCAATAAAATAAAAGCATTCTGTCCATCTACAACTACAAAAATTTTTTTTTTAAATTTCATTGGAGGCCTGGGATTGTAGCTCAGCGGTAGAGCGCTTGCCTCGCATGCGTGAGGCCCTGGGTTCGATCCTCAGCACCACGTACAAAGCAATAAAATAAAGACATTGTGTCCATCTACAACTAAAAAAATATTTAAAAAAAAAAATTTCATTGGATAAAGCCAGGTGGCTGGCGCATGCCTATAATCTCAACTATTTGGGAGGCTGAGGCAGGAGCATCACTTCAGACCAAGAGTTGGAGGCCTGCCTGGGCAACACAGCAAAATCCAGTCTAAAAATATAAAAGAAAAAGCAAATTTCACTAAATAAAAACACCTTGCCTAAAATGTTTCCCACTTGAATAGTTCTATGAACCAAAGTATACTCTTGAGATCCCTCCTTACAGCCATAAGGATATCTTTTTAAATTTTCATTAAATTGCTGTATTCTTGTTGGGGGTCTCAGATCTAAGGAAATCACATGGTTTTGGATATACTCTTCAAAGTTATGAATAAAGCTCTAGGCAATCTGAAAGTGTTGCAGTTTTATGAGTGCAGTGCCTACATATTCCTAGAGTAACACTAATCCTACTTAGTCTTGGAGATTAACCAGCTAAAACTCTAGAAAAGCTAACTCTATTTTGCAATAGATCAAGGGACAGATCTTGTCAACAATCTTTCTACAGTCGACAGAGTTGTTAATATTCTAAATCCATGTAACACCTGGTCATTAGTAAAATTTTTATACACACAATGCCCCAAAGTACAAAACCCATAATTTTATTCCAAAGACTTACAGTAGTGTTTTTGAATGAGTTTCTAAATATTTGTTAATTAAACCTAGCATTATGGGCTAGGGATGTCACTCAGTGTTAGAGCACCCAGGAGGCCCTGGGTTCCATAGCTAACACTATAAAAAATTAAATAATTATTAATATTTCTTTTAAATTAACTGATGACCTCAAGAATGCCGTTTAGGAATGTTTGGACATTACCAATTATTTTCTGTTTAAAAATATGACTACCATAATCCTAGATTTCATTTCTACACCAATTTAAATTATTAAACCTATATCTGTTCAATTTTTTTCTCAAACAGAAGTGTTGGGCACTGTGACACAGGCCCGTAATCCCAACTACATTGAAGGCTGAGACAGGAGGACTTAAGTCAGCCTAGGCAATTTAGCAAAATCCTGTCTCAAAATAAAAAGGGCTGAGGATGTAGCTCAGTGTAGAAGGCCCCTGGGTTCAATCCCAGTTTGGGGGTGGTGCACACTTTTTTTGAAGGTAACAAATATTCGACTGTTAAGAAATAAATTTTGGGGACTGAGATTGTAGCTCAGTGGTAGAGTCCTTGCCTAGCAAGCATGAGGCACTGGGTTCGATCCTAAGTGACACATAAAAATATAAATCAATAAATAAAATAAAGGTATTGTGTTCATCTACAGCTAAAAATATTAAAAAAAAAAAAAAAAAGATGTAAAATTTTCGTGTGTGTGATCTTGGTGCAAGCCACTTTGTGACTGTGGACCCAAGTTCCTTATCTATAAAACAGTGATGATAAAACCTGTCTTACCTACCACATGGATCAATTGAGATTTTATGTGAAAAACAATTTAAAAAGTGTTATAAACCTATTATTGAACTCATAAGACTAATGTCAACAATTTCGATTCATTTTTATCCACGTTTTTCCTAACTGGATGATAGCAGTAACTTATGTAAAATATAACATAACTCCAGAACAGACAGCCTAACAGAATAAAAACTATTCAGCTCTTCTAACAGCAATAAAAGTTTAGCATAACAAAACAGCTAAAATTTCAAATTTAATGCTAAATTTATTTTCAACAACTTGTTCTATATCTCAAGGAATAAAGGTATAGAACTATTAAAAGATACTAGGAAAGTATCAGTAAACCGTTACTAAACACAAGTAGTTGAAGAAATATACCTCAGACTAACAGTTGTTACAAATACTGGTCCACGTAATGACAATGCGCAAAACCACAGCGGCAGACGGTTTACTGTAAATCTACAAGATTTCAGTAATACAACAGAAGCATATGGCGCAAAATAACACAGAGCAACATACGGCAAATTTGTACGTGTTCTAGAAAACTACATTAATTTTAGGCTAGGAAAACAATGGGAAGAACCACAGATTTAATGAGTCCTTTTAAACCAGTGGTAATACAAAAATTTTAAAAAATCAACTTGCAACACCGTAGTTATTCCATCTTAGACCACCCCCTCAGCACTATCATTAAAAAAATTTTAAACCTCTATAAAGCTCCAAAGTTTGCGTTTCAGGAACACAGTAACCCCAGCAACCGTCAACATCAGGTGGTTTCTCTTTGTTGCTTACGGATGACACAGCTTTCTTCCTCAGTCCATTACTAATTACCAACCCAACCGCTTGCCTTACGGCCCGTTCTCACCCCCACCTGCACACAGGAACTAAAGGGCGTCAAAGCATTCCGATGAGGGACTCAGGGACTGAGGGGGGCGCCGGGATGGGGGCTTTGGGGGTCCGCCTGCGCCAGCTCCTCAGGAGGCACGGCTGAGAGGCTCGGCGGGGACGAGCGCAGCTGGCGGTGAGGGCCTCGCTCCCGCGTCGCCTGGCCGAGCCGCAGGGAGGTGTCGGCGGGGCTCAGAGGACTTTGGGGGCCAGGCCCAAATGGTGCCTCCCGCCTCGGCGCTGGTAGAAGCGGGCGGTGGAGCGGGCCTGCTGTATCCCAAATGGACCGCGGAGGCGCTGAGAGGCCGCCCGGGCCTCTCGGTGCACTGAGGAAAGGCTGGGAACGCCTGAGGTTCAAGAGCAGGACGCTGGGGGAACCTGGAGGCGGGGCTGTAGCTGTGCCTGGGCGCAGGATCTCAGGCTGCGTATCCGGAGAGGTGCCCGCGTATCCGGAAGGAAAGACCCGCGCTTGAGGCAGAGCAGAGGACGAAAGTAGGCCCGAGGGGGGTGTCCCGGCCACATCTCGGACCTTCCCCCGCACCTCACCTGCCACAAACACCACGAAGACCGCGCCGCTTCTCTTAGCCGACGCGATGGCGGCGGGAATGGCGCCCTGGAACCACAGCATCGCTCCCCTCGGGCCCAGGAACTCGCTCGATGTGTAGTCACAGCAGTACTGGAGCTGGCCCCGCCCTCCCCCTTCGTCGGGCCCCGCGGCCCCCGCAGCCTCAGCTGGCCCACCCCCACCTCCCGCTCCTCACAAACGCGCACTCCCGTCAGCGGCCCCCTGGGACGCGCGCAAGCGCGCGTTTGGCAAAGAGAGCCCCGCGTCACGTGATGCCACACGTCGTCGTCGGCGCAGGGCCCCAGCGCGATGTCTCGTTGGCAAGTCAGTGCGTGCGCGCGCCGGATAGACTTCAGGCCCCGCAGTCCGGAAAGTGGAAAGAGGCAATGAGAAGGATGACTAACCGCTACGGCAAATCGGCTTCGCTTGCCGTGAGGCATGACGGGATTTGTAGTCTTAGGCGTGTTTGTGGTTTCCGAGGCACGACGAAAGGGGCAGTGGTGAGCTCCGCTACACATCTGTAAAGAGGAAGAAGGAAGCAGCGAAGTGTCACTCTGACCAGAATATTCTGTTCTCGGCTTCATTGAGCCCTTAAATGTAGAGATAGCTCGACCTTGTGAAAAAAGGATAAAAACTCCACAGTCACTTTTTGTAATATTAAAGTCCATACGCCTGACGACAGATGTTAGTAGAATATTGGCCTTCAGTAATTTCATGGACATTGGCTGGAGATTATTCAAAAACGTCAAAATAGCTATGCTATGGCCACATCTGCTTTCTTGAAATTGCGTATGTGATTACATTCTACATTCTACGTCAATTAAAAATTTCTCTCCAGCAGTACAACCATTTGACAGTCTTTGAAGGATTAAGGAGGTGATACAAAAATACCCCTTTCCTATAAATATTTTACTTAAAAGTAGCCAAGAAATTTCATTCCAGTTTTTGTACTTTTTTCATCCAAGTCTCTCAGTGTTATTATAAGCTGAAACAACACTGATTACAGTTGTTGCTTATACATGGCACCATTCCTCAGAAAGAATTAGAGTTGATTTAGGTTAAAGTTGTGTGTGGTACTGCGGTACTGTACTTTACTACTGAACTACATCCCCAGCCCTTTTTTTTTGTTTTTGTTTTTTTTGGTACCAGGGATTGAACTCAGGGGCACTCGACCACTGAGCCACATCCCCAGCCCTATTTTGTGTTTTAGGTAGAGACAGGGTCTCACTGAGTTGCTTAGTGCCTCGCCATTGCTGAGGCTGGCTTTGAACTCATGATTCTCCTGTCTCACCTTCCCAAAGTGCTGGGATTACAAGCGTGAGCCACCGCGCCCCAGCTATCCCCAGCCATCCCTAGCCCTTTTGATTTGACAGGGTCTCGCTAAATTGCCCAGGCTGACCTCAAACTTGATATCATCTTGCCTCAGACTCCGAGTCACTGGCATTAAAAGCATAGACCACCGCTACTGCTAGAGTTGTTTTTGAACATCAGCTTGAAATGGACTTCTTTTTTTTTTTTTTAATATTTTTTAGTTGTTGATGAACACAATGTCTTTATTTTATTGCTTTGTATGTGGTGCTGAGGATCGAACCCAGGGACTCACGCATGCGAGACAAGCGCTCTACCACTGAGCTACAATCCCAGCCCCTGAAATGGACTTCTTAAATTTCAATCAACCTACAAAAAACTGGAAGGATTTTGGTGTTTTTGTGTTTGGTTGGTTGCAATACTGTGCCAGGGGCACAGTACTACTAAGCGACATCCCTAGCCTTATTTATTTATTTATTTATTTAAATTTTGAGACAGGATATCTCTAAGTTGCCATGCTGTCCTTGAATTTGCAAACCTTCTGTCTCAGCCTCCTGAGTTGCTGGGATTACAGGCATGTACTACCACACCTTCCTATAGATTTTGAATGTTTTTACCATAAAGAAAGGATGAAATGGAAAAATTGAGCTCTGTATATGCACTATGACTTGAAACGCATTTAAATAAAATAATTTAAAAAAAGAAATGATGAGATAGATATGTTTAACCTAACATAAACATTACATGATATATACATGTATCAAAATATCACATGGTACCCCATTACTATGTAGAATTTTTTATGTAACAGTTAAAATTAACAAACAAAATTTCAACTGACCAAGAAATTCTAGTAGAACTATGTCTTTATTATTCCTAGTGTTAGAATTAAATATTATATGAATCATTCATAGTGTTTCATTAATTCATCAGAGGTTTAGCTACTGTGAACTAGGCATTGTACTTGGCATTGATGCAGTGAGGCATTCAGACAAGGACCCTGTGATTGTACAGTCTAGTGAGTAGGGAGGATGTTTGAACAACTGGTTGTTAGTGATGATGAGTGCCACAAGAAGGGAAATTCAGAATGCTGTAGAAGTGTGTGATGATGAGACCAAACACGTAGTAAAGATCAGAAAAACTCTTTATGAGGAAATGACCTGTCAAAGGAACTCTAGCTAGAGAAGATCATTCCAGACAAAGGAATCACCTTTGTGAAAGCTGCCAAGCAAGCAAACAGTGCTTTCGGGCTGGAGGTATAGCTCAGTGGTAGAATGCTTGCTTAGCATGTGTGAGCCGCTGGGTTCTATCCTCAGCATTACAAACCAACAAGGCAAGCAAACATCCACAGGGCACTTAAAGAATGAACAATGCCCTGTGTGGCTGGAATATAGAAAAGGGAGTATGAAAAGCCAGGCGCGGTGGCTCACGCTTGTAATCCCAGCACTTAGGGAGGCTGAGACAGGAGAATTGCTAGTTCAAAGCCAGCCTCAGCAATGGCGAAGCGCTAAGCAACTGAGTGAGACCCTGTCTCTACATAAAACATAAAATAGGGCTGGGGATGTGGCTCAGTGGTTGAATGCCCCTGAGTTCAATCCCTGGTACCAAAAATAAAAAAAAAAAGGAGTATGAAAAAAGAAAGGAAGGAAAGAAAGAAGGAAGAATGGAAAGAAGAAAGGAGGGAGTATGGTACAAATGAGATGAAAAGACAAGCAAGGAGCAGATCAGACAAGGACTTGGAAACCATGTTTAGGGTTGCAGACATTTTTCTGAGAACTGTAGAAAGCCTTTGAAGATTTATAAATACAGTTGCTACAGTTAAAACTTGTGTTTTTAAATTACAGTACGGCAAATACTTTTTATGAAATACCTTGTATAAGCAGTGAAATATAAAGAGACCAATTAAGAGGCTATTATCACCTGGCTCAGTGGTACAAGCATGTAATCCAGTGACTAGGGAGACTAAGGCAAGGATTGCAAGTTCAAGACCAGCCTCAGCAAGATTTTAAAGAATTAAAATGCCTGGGGATATAGCTCAGTGGTAGAATGACCCTAGTTTAATACCCAGTAGCACCCCCCCCCCCAAAAAAAGGCTATCATCCCTTCATGAGGGAGATGGATAAGTGAATACATTTGACATTTTGGAGGAAGGCCCAATCGGTTTTCTTTCTTTTTGCTTTTATTGCGGGGGAGGGGCAGTACTGGGGATTGAACTCAGGGGCATCGACCACTGAGCCACATCCCAGCCCTATTTTGTGTTTTATGTAGAGACAGGGTCTCATTGAGTTGCTTAGTGCCTCACCAATGCTGAGGCTGGCTTTGAACTCATGATTCTCCTGTCTCAGCCTCCCAAAATGCTGGGATTACAGGCATGCGCCACCGCTCCTGGCTCCCCCATAGGTTGTTTTTTTGTTTTGTTTTGTTTTTTGTTTTTTTGTAGTTGTAGATGGACAGAATGTCTTTATTTGTTTATTTTTATGTGATGCTAAGGATTGAACCCAGTGCCTCGCACATGCTAGGCAAGTGCTCTACCACTGAGCTACAGCCCCAGCTCCCCCATAGGTTTTGATGATTGATTAGATGTAGAGATTGAGGAATAAGTCAAGAGGGGATTGTGGATTTCTTTCTTTCTTTTTTTTTTTTTTGGTGTTAGGTATTGAGCCTAGGGGTGCTTTACATCTGAGTTACATTCCCAGCCCTTTTTATTTTTTATTTTGAGACAGGGTCTTGCTAAATTGCTTAGGGCCTTACTAATTGCTGAGGCTGACCTCAAATCTGCAATCCTAGCTCAGCCTCCTGAGTCTGCAGAGATCATAGCCTGGGGCTTCTGTCTTGAGAAACTATAATACTACGGACATAGGGAACACTAAAGGGAAGAGCACAGTGGTGGAGAGGAGTATGTGAAAATGTGAGTTCAATATTAGACAAGTGTTTGGAGTGCTAGAGAGACAGTAATATGGAGATGGTACAT